>JBCEWC010008405.1:0-20029 GCA_038996855.1 Solanum aculeatissimum | reverse complement strand
TCTCTTGATTTCATAAACTGGACAAGTATTGTTGGACATCCTAAAATAGTATAGGGGTCAAGTAAAGATGGACAAAAGGAGAGGGAGTACTATATTAGCTTATTTGTTAATTATGATGATCAAGTGTTTGCCAAACTCAGAAATTTAAACCCTATTAGCAAAATATTATAAAGCAAAGATAATAGAAATCATTAGTAAATGTCAAATTGATGTAAGTGGGGGTGCTTCAAATACAAATAATATATTAATCAAAAAAAGGGTTATGGACATATGTGCTTTTTATTTGTGTATTTATCACAAGAAAGTGAAGTCCCTACTTCTGTCTAATCAAGCTCTTGGAACTCAAAGTGCTCATCAAATAATTAGTTATAAAGGAAAGCTGCTTAAAAATTATAATTATTTAAACAAATTAAGAAAGAGGAGGAGGAAAAGAAGTATAGGAAAAAGAGTGGAAGACATGATATATGCCCACTCTGATTTAATTTTCTGTCTTATATATATAAGATACTTCACAAAGGAGGAGAGGAAGTGGAAAGAATGATTCTCAATTTGTCATTATAAAGTCTTGTTTATAAACTTTTCCTTTTTAAAATATCACATATATATAGTTAATAGAATAAATTATGACTTGAAGATTTATATGTGCACTAATTTAGTTTTTCTGCTTTCTATCTTTTCGTTCATGTAGACATGTCTTTATCAATTAGATACAATATTTTGTGCAAAATGATACTAGATGGGATATAAAGTGACTTTTTGTTTATTTTAAAGTAAGCAATAAAAAGTTCTAACTTAACTTATTTAATTGGAGCCTAGCAATCATTATTTATCAGTGCGATAAAGATATCCACGTACATAAATCATTGTCAGAGTCAAGAATTTAAAATTTATGAATTCAAAAAATTTAAATTGTTAATTTACATTTGAATTAAAATTATTGAATTCAATTAATTTACAAATTACACTGTAGCTTCGCCCTAGAAATAAAGTAACAAGTGAACGCAGACATTAAAATAACCAAAATTATACAATTATATACATTGCCAATCAAGTAAACATGTAGTGTGCACCAGAATCTGTCTGAAAAACACTCTCATTTCATGCATATATTGCATTACAAAAGATCATTTTGTATCATCAATCATAGGGCCAAGAATCACATGGACTGAAAATGGGGGCCATTTAAAGATTTTATAACGATGTGTTCGGTAGGAAGAAGAATATTTTATAAAAAACAAATATTTATATATATATATTTATAGGCTTTTGATAAATAAATAGAAAATATTATTACAATTATATATATAATTTTTGAGAAACATAGTGAAAATGAGATCATGGCAATGGGATATTAATAGTGCCAATTAATATTCCTCTGTCATGCTCTAGATATTCGTATCATACTTAGTGTAGTGTATCCTTCCTTTTGTCATTTTAGTCACGTCATCGAGACACGAGCCCCTCCGTATCTTCAGACCACGAGCTCTCAACCTTTTCTCGGTGATAACTCAACATTAACATTTCATGGACTTGCTGAACCTAACCTTTTTGACCATATCTTCAAGATAAATGTATCCTTTATTTTTGTCATTTTTGCTAGTACTATGTGTCCTTCTTACATACATGAGTTGCTTTTTACCCAATACAATAGGGGTGGTGGCGATTGGGGTGAGGGTGGCGCAGATGGTAGGTGAGTTGTTAGAGTTGGGGTGCAGAGAGGAGACAATCAACATAGAATACTACTTACGATACTTGTTTTTCTTACTCTCTAGGAAAGTTATTTTTTTTAATTTTAAATCTTTTTTTTATGATATACTTTCTAAAACATTTTTCGACTTCAAAACGTGTGGAAAATTAAAAAACATTTTCTAAAAAATATTTCCTCCGTGACAAACACCCTAAAGATATTCATATTCTTTCTGTTTTCCCTTTGATTGCAAAAAAGGAATTTACAATGAATAAGGAGAAATTAAATCCGATCCCTTGTATTTTGTGAAAGAAAATTTCAGTTATTGATAATCTCTCTCTTGCTTCCACTAATTTTGCACACAAAGCAGAATAGGATAAGATTTAATTTGGGATTATCATGTAGTGGACAATGCTAGCTCTAGGTTAAATAATTCATCTAGTGGAGTAACAATTGAACTTTATAGTAAGAAAGAACGGTATCAACTTCAACAATTGGATGTAGTAAAAAGAAAGTTAATTAGAAAGAGAAAGAAAAGAAATGCTTCATAATTTCTCTCCATGAAAATCAATCAAAAGTTTAGAATATAGTTTAATGTGCTGCTTATTTAAGTTAAAAAAGACAAAAGTCATAAGTTAGAGATCCTCACTTTGACTTTTACTTTTTTATCCTTAAAAAAGTATTTTTTGTGTTACTCAAACACTTCAAAAATTTAAAAAGTAAATAAAAATCAAAAACAAAAAAAAAGAAAATCAATTTAAACACCCACTAAATTACATTTGTGAATTTGTGGAAATAACTATTGGATATGATCCGCCCATAAGGGGTGTTGTATTAGAAGAAGACAATGTGTTGTACAAGTTTTAGTTTTAGGTTGAATACAAAGAGAATTCATTTGATTTGTGAAATTAAAGTTTTCGACAGTAGATAATACAAATCGTGATTATTAAATAATTATTTTTTCTAATTATTTTGTAAGTCTTTTAAAGTAACAAATATCACGACAATTGAGAGCAAGGGATTTGGCTCCCCTCTACTATTACTTTCCTTCATTTCGTCAAGTACACTTCTAGATAAACGACATGTATCCTATTCGATCAATTCCAAAGATCAAGATTATATTACATTAACAAGTATTATAATCATAGTGAAATCAATAAATTTTAAAAAATTACTCTCCAAATTTGACAAGAACAAATATTTCCCATAAATTTTAACATCTATTAATATAAGTATTTTCATCTTATTTTTCTTTATTTAAATATTAACCTATAAGATATTTAAATTGAGGATCAACTAAGTAATTTTTTGAGTCAATAAAATTTATTCTTTGAAATATTATAGAGAGAAACATAAAAGAAGTTGAAGAGTTATGAATGTTGACAAGAATAAGAAATTAAAAAAAAAAGAAAAGAGCAGGTATCAAGATTACAAATATGTTAGATATCAAAATTCTAAAGTTACGGAGGAAGTGTGGCTATTGTATTTGAAGGAGGAAAAAAAAAAGAAATATATATGTTTTTAAAAAAAAATATTCTTTTATTTTATTAATTTTGAAAATATTATTTTAAGCTCAAAATATTTTTGAAAATTATTGTTTATCACACTAAATAAAAATATTGTAGATTCATGTTCTATATTTGAATATAAAAATATAAGGAAATTAATTATGTTCATTAATATTAAATTTGTGGGGAATATCTTGCTTTTACTAAATCTGGAGAATTGTTTTCCAAAATTGTTGACTTATCTATGGCTATAATACTATTTTTTAATGTATAGAATTTTTACCTTTAAAACTTGAATATGACACATATCTATTATCTAAAAGTGTACTTGACGAAATGGAAGTAAAATATAATGAAGGAGAGTCAAATCTAAGATCAAGTTAAAAAAACACAAGATGACACCTCAACGTTTTGTGTGTGAATTAGTAATTACTAGCAATACAATATTTATGGGCAAAACCACCTTAGATAAAGAATAATCCAATGTCATCAAAAAATTATATTTCTATTATACAGAAAAGTCATGGAAAGACGATCATGATAAAGAGTTTATAAATTGTGCTATATATTTGGGATTATTTGATTTCTTCATCAATAACCTCTAAATACGTGTAAGACATGTGCATCAATTGTTTCTATATCATTTTAATCATATTGTGTATTATAAATTTACTTATTCATTATTAACTTCATTCATATACTATGGACCCATTATGGACCCTATTTTTAGCCTTCAATGTTTAAAATCAAGTTAATTTTTTCAATACAATTTTAAAAATATTATTAACTATAAAAATCATCTTTCTGATAATTTTATAACTTAAATGTTTAATTTTATTTTTTAGAAAAGCATGAGAATATAATATATATTACTTTTGCCTTTCTAACATATTAATCTTAATTTTATTTTTTTTTGAAAAGACAAATATTGTGTACATTGATCAATTCTTAAGATATATTTTTTTCATCATATTGATATCATGATATGAGTAAAATTGTAATCTACATTACTTTCCGTGTAGCTTTTAAAAAATTAGATTTAAAAGCTAGATTTTAACATTAGAATATTAACTTAATTTAATCTAAGTTTATGTTAAAAATAATCAAATTGACTCTCACGAACCAACCTCGAAAACTTGACAATAATTTAAGAATAAAGAGTGTATAAAAATTCTACTCAAATACAATAAAATCGTAACATTGAACCCGAGCATTTTAATTAAAAAGAAAGCACTTGCCTAGCTGCGCCAAATTTCCGACTCCGTTATTAGTAGTAATAGTTAAGCTTTTGTGTTTGGGTAAATACTTTAAGCTTTAATGCATACATTAAGTCAACAAATGATTAACAATATTCATGATGAGCTGAGTTTGTCATATTTCTTTTATAGTATGAGTAATAATATAAAATAGGTATCTTGTTACTACTTCAAATAGCTAGCAAAGTGCTAAAAGTAGCAACTATAATAGCTACTTCTCAACTTTTTGCCGCCTTCAATCTTTACTTTAGGACTTGAAAAAAGTTTTTTGATGGGATTTGTAACTTCCTAGTGAAGTTGCTTACTTTCATAGACATGTTATTGCAATTATTCTTCCAATAAATAAATAATACTAATATACAATTCAGACAAAGTCTTTTCTTGTAGAGATTTTAATTATGGCAGAAGCCGAATATATAGAGAGTGATAATATTACAATTGCTATATCTAAAGGTAGCTAATAAATAGTAAATGAGACAATAAAAAGAACACAAAATATTTATGAGATTCGGCAAAATTTCGTTTCCTTTTACCTACTCCTCGAATACAATCAACCAATGTTTATTTCACTTCAATCACTTTAACATATATTTAGGGAACCTAATTTGATCGAGTTGATTCCTTTATGTATAATGTTACTAAAAACTTTCATGAACATTTTCATTTTTTTATTTATGTGCTTCCAAAGGGTGTTACTTTACTTTCTTTGAACCTTTTCCCCCTTTTCACGTGATCCCACTTAATTTTGTGATGATTAAATTGATTTTATTATTTCAACAAATGGTACAAAATATATTATTTAACAAATATATGGTCATTAATTAATCTTCTAAATGCTTTCGGCAAACTAGGTCTAATCAAAGTAAAACACCAAAGATTGTCAACTTAAATAAAAAAATTAAGGTTACTTTTTAGTAGGTCAAAAACCAATTTGCGCACGCCTGGTGATTTATTCTAGTGGTAATTATGGGATTAGTTACTGATTAAGATATTGTAATTACAACTAAGCTAAGTGCGATCCGGATAATTGTTACATAAGCTTGCAACTTAATTGGCAAATTTCACATTTACCTACTTAATTAACTTTCTTGGTCATGCAATTAGTCAAACTGAATGATGATTCTTATCCACGAGAGACACTAATTAATCCTCCTAACTATAATTAAAATTTACATTCACAAGTGAGGCATGTTGCTTAATTATGTCTGCTAATCCCTTTCTTCATAATGTACTAATTATTATACTTCTAATCTGTCGGTCAAAATTAATTATGCAAGTAGATATATATTGATCTTATAAGTTATAATCTTTGAAATTAAGTGACTAATTGTACGTATATTTATTGCCCAAACATAAAGGAGGTAGCATGCGATATCATTGAAAAAACTATAAATAATTTTGAAATTTTTGGCTAATTACGGCTTATCGAGGCAATTAAAATAGGACAAAACAATAATAATATTCCTTTTGTCTTAATTTTTATGAATATAAATTATTTTATTCAGCATAAAATTTAAAAATATACTATTACTATTTTCAATAAGGATATATGACATTTTTAAGACAATTTTTTTCTTCTTCAAAATATCCATCCAAAAGTTGTCTGCTTACAAATTTAAATAGAAGGAAATGATTTTTTTCCAAGTCTCTTGTATGTATTTTTTAGATCTCTTATGTATAAAATATAAATTTATTATAATAAAAAATATAAAGTTAAATATGAAGTTATAAAAAAAACTATAAAATCAACTTGCACCTAATTGAGCTCTCGGAGTAGGGGTATATATGGATCGGGATGATTCAGATTTTTCGAATATCAAATCGAATAATTTGTGTCAGATTTTTGAATCTATAATATTAGTAAAATTTGAGATTTTTTAATCTCGGGGTTTTTTTTTGTATTTTTATTTTTCAGATTTTCATTTTTTTGTTGAGTTTTTTCTGATAATGTATTCATACAAACATATACTCTATTAACTACGCTTCAATTATTTCCTTAGTCCTACCAAAATATAACCATCTAAGGTGTTTCTTAAGAAAATAGCACAAAATATGATTTGAGCAATGAAACTAAAATATTTAATAAAAAAAATAATAATGTTAGTATAAAACAAGTATTGAAATTAAATAAGTCATAATTTAAAAGTACTAAATCATGCTAAAATAAGTCTAATAAATATTAATTACATGACTAAACATGAAAGAAAAATTAAATTAGGTTATGTATTAGTACCAATGTAAAACTAAAGACAAAATATTCAACATTATTGTCATTCTTAGTCTTAAATTAAATTTTTAGTTCATATTTGCATTGACTTGATTTTGATTTGAGCTTTATTAGAGTAATATTATGGACTATAACCTTTATTGGATCATTCCAATTCCAAGTCAAATATGAAATAATAAGTTAAAAAAAAGTATAAGAAATATTTATAAATTATATTAAAGTAAATAATTTTATGTATAAATAAAATTTTAAAAATATATATATAATGTCAGGTTGATTTGATTTCGAGTTGACTTTTTAGAGTTAAAGTCAAATTAATTCAATTCTTTTCAATACCAATCCAAACCAAACCTAACTATCAATTAATTTTTTTCAATTTCGCTCGATTTACTATTTACGATTTAGTATAATTTTTAATTTGATTTTGTTCTCTCTTAAGCCGGAGAGTGCAATGAGGAGTTTTCATGTAGTAAAAGTTTCGCGTACATTTTTGTGCCTTTGGGAATTTTCTTTTTCTATTGTAAAATAATGGAGGAAATACATTAATTGTGAGAAAGACTTCCAAAGATATTATGATAGATGGATTTATGGTGTAATTCTATGGTTCATATGAATTCATTCATTTTTATTTTTATTTTGGATATGCATTGAAAATTTATTATATATGTATAAATATTTAATTGTAAATTTAATTATAATATCAATAACAATATATTTAATGTAATTTCAAATATAAGTGATGATTGAAGTGGATACATAAAATATACATAGACCTTATCTCTATCTTTATAGGACAAATAAATTATTTTTGATAAGCCCTCAATGTGAACCTGATTATTATTAGTATTATTATATTAATTTCATAATAAAAAAGATTTAAATCTTGAATTCTATCTCTAATACCTAGAATAAGTGTTAGGAAAGATTATTAGTTGTAACATTTTTCACTTTTTAAGGGTTGGGGTGGGGCATGGTGGTGTGATAGGGGTTTTGTCAAAGGAAAGAAGACCAAAAAAGTGGTTAATGCATTACATCTGTGTGACATCAATCATGTTTGAAACCTCACATGAAGTTTTGTTCCTCATGTTGTATGTTTTTTCATTCTTATTACCAATCAATTATGAATCATTGTACTTGTGAATTTGTTTTCCAACTATCATTATTAGGGTATTTTGCTCTTCACATGAATTGGCTAGACCAACTTTGATTCTTTATCATGAGACTCAAAGATTATAACTTGTTGAAAAATGGCAAATCATTGCTAAATCTTGTGCTCAAAATCTTTGGTAAATTTCCCATAAGTTGGGTATTGCACATGATACTCTGTAATCCAATACCTTTTTGGTGTTTGCATGAAGATTCTTAATTAATACTGCTCCTTAACTTTATCATTAAATGTCTAGACAAAATCTATTTAGGCCCTAATATAATGATTTTCCATGCAATACTGGCTTTATTAATATACAAATAAAATGATTAAAGTAAGACTAAAGCAGAATAAGCGTGTGTTCCATAAGAATTGTTTTTCTTGAAATATAAGCAAAAGTTATTATTTTCAAAAAATATTTATATATAATTTAGACAAATAATATGAGGTGAGGGCGGGAAGGTAGGGGTGTCAGATGGTGAGGATGAAGATGACACGATCAATGTAGAATGTATTAAGTAGAGCTCGTTTTTTCTACTTTAATTAGGAAGTTCATCTTTCTCATTTTCAAAGAATTAGATTTCATAAAAAAAATAATTTTCAAAATATTTGAAGAATGGAATATGTAAAAATTTACATATCATTTACATTCCATAATTTTGATCACTAGATATTTCCCCCCGCATATCTTAATTAACTTTTAAATACTTAATTACCTTCTAGATTATTAACTTTCTTTTTCTTGTTTGTACATTTCTTTATTTAATATTATACTATTCTTTACTTTAATTAGTTTATGTTATGATGCCTGTAGAATAAATAAATATTATTTCTTTAACAAATAAAAAAAGTGAAAAACAATAATCAAGCATATAAGTTAATGACAGTATTGAAATAAATTAGAAACACAAGAAAAACTGAATAAAAATAATTTGTCCATATCAGTAATTTTATTAAAAGTAATCAACACTAAAAAACCTATTTACATTATAGAGAATAAAGAATTGAGAACTTTGCAAACATTACAGTAGGTATATACAAAAGATTATTAAGAAAAATAGTAGATTTTATAATAAATTCATAAACAATTATTAATTTATGCATTAAATAAATCTTAAACTGAAATTTAGAAAATATTTTACCCTGACAATCAAAACTCAAAAATCTCTACATAATAGAGAATAAGAGAAAAATAACGCACACCACTAAAAGATGTTTGTGGTTCAGTGGATGAAATTGCTTCTCTCTTAGTTAGAGTTTTAGGTTCAAACTTTGCGTATAAAAAAATCTTTGGTAGGAAGCATTTTCCTTCGAATGAAACCTTATATGATACGAATTTAAAATAATCAAACTCCAATACAAATACCGAATATCCGATAAAAATTCAAAAAACACATATACACACGTACTTAATGAATGTAACATATTAAATGACAATCAAAATGTATAATCTTAAATTTTGCAACAAATTCATAAAAAGAATATTTTATTTACAAAAAAGGGTCAAAACTATTGCCTATATTAGAAATTGTTTAAATTAATATTTTATTTTCTATTTTCTCTCTTTAAATATTCTTCTTTTATATTTTGCAAACATATAATTCTTTTTATATTATCTTTTATTTCTTTATTTTTCATTTTCAGTCTTTAATGCGCGTGCTTCCATTTCACTTCTCATTTTTTTTTATTCTCTTCATTTTTTCATTCTAATATTTTTAAAACTATACCTCCTTATAGTAGATATAATTCTTTTTATTTTTTTATTAAATATTTGAACAATATTATGAGAGTATGATGTAAATATTAATTTTTTTTGTCAAATACATAGTCTATTCCGTTCTTGCAAAACGTATGCTAAAATTTTATTAATTGATTCAATTAAGATATTATATATTTAAAAATTAACTCAAGAATAATATGTATGTTGAATAGCTAGTTATAGATTAAATTTAGTGATATTTCTGACATATTTGATAATGACAGAAGGGCACCAACATATTTAAAATTGAAAATGATCGTTGATCTTAGTAGGAGGGAGAGAGGATATATTTTTTTAATAAATAAATAAGAAGCTTAAACTTATAATAGAAATATTTGTACTAGTTCTTATGAGGAAGTGGTATAATTTTAAAGTTAAGAATCAGAGTGTAATTAAAATAATGTTGACGAAAAGATAAAATCATTATTTTGTGCCATTAGCAATTTTATATGGTTACTCAATGAGTGGGTGCATATCGCATATATACTTAAAGTGGAGCCTAAAGTAAAGCATCAAGTAATCTTTCTTCAAATAAATAATTTTATCTGATATTCGTTATTTATATTGGAATTGAACTATGCTTGAATTTGTGTGTTACATGACCTATTTCTTTGAACGATAGTGTCAATAAAATTTTCTCGATTCGCAATGTTCAAATTCGAAATCTTTGAATAAGGGTGAATAATCCCCACTATCTCACCACATATTGATAAATAAAAATAACTACATCCACGTTTTGCTAGGCATGTAGAGGCTCAATAATGTGAGTGATTGATTAAACTTATAAAACATTCTTCTTCCATTCAATTAGTTATTATTGTCATAATAAAAAATTTAAATATATTTTATGTAGGAAGACATGAGAACTATAAAGAATTTATTTTTAAAACTGATACATAGATATTATGTTTCTGAAAAAACATAAAATCTTAATTAAAGCTCATATTAAAGGGTAATTTCGAGATACTTTTAACAAAATACAAAGATAATTGTGGAATAATGAGTAGCTAAGAAAATTAGTTGGACAAAACTATTTAGTAATAAAAAAGGACAAACATAACCCCTATATTTCATAAAATACAAGTGTGATATAGGAAAATTCCTCCTTTTCCACTTTTATCACAGGGCCCCCAAGAATTGTTATCAATATAATTGTGAGGTGGAGCCAGTGAGAGGAGCTCAGGGGTCCAAAATTTGGGGCTAACTCAGCAATGGACAATAGTGGATTAACATAAATTGGTGGACCTAAATATGAAAATTAACTTTTATATACCTCCATCTTTCTTCTTGTTCACAAAAAGAAATTATATTTTCTAGGCTCTATAGGCTTTAGCTTAGGGTTCCAAATTGAGAGGAACAAGGAACAAACTGATTACTATATTTAAATATGATTCTCTACACTTAGTTCCAAATATGGTAACATTTATCTTTAGCCTCATCTTCTCATTTCTAAAATTAAAAATAAGATAAAATAAAGTGGTCCTACTAATATGTGATGCCTATTGACTTAACGGGAAATCGTTTTTGACTCGTATCTTAGATAGTGAACCATATGTATAGAGACCTAATATTAATTTAGTTCAGTAATCTTTTCTGACATATTAACTATGTTTAAATTAAAAGTTTAGTTCAAACAGAAAATAACACTATTGGTAAATGAACTCTTTCAAAGGACCCACACCAAGAAACAAAGTGGCTAATATATTGTGGTCTCCAAGTCATTTTCTCTTACAATTGACTCAATAGGTATAATAGTTTTACTTATCCTAGTTTGAATATTTCAAGAAAAAGACTCTTAAGATAAACTAACATGAGTAAAATGATTGAAAACACGTGAACAGAATCATAGGTTCAATTGTCTGAAAATTAGCTTAGTTGAATACAAAACATTTTGAAAAGTAACATATGTTGTCTGAATAAGACATCTCTTTGTAAAACCTTTTGAATGAATTATTTTCTAGTTTTCAACATGATAAGAAGAAATTGAAATATTGGCCAAACGTCAACCACTAATAAAAGAACTTTTCAAGCGATTTAGCTAAGCACAAACTGCTAATCTCTCAAAACACTTGTCAATAAAAACTACTTTTTAGAATAAACTAATTTTAATTGCTTGGCCAAACATGCTCGTAAGTCAATAGAAAATCAAATAAAGTGACAAGTTCTTGTTATAGTGTCCAGTATAAATGTAATGATCCTTCAGTTCATTTTTGTGTTATTGCTTCTTTTTCATTGGTTAGAGCCTTTCTATAGAGCCCTTAGGTAATTTATGACTTGTTAGCATTGACAGTTCGATCATTCTTTTGGATTTAGTACAATTTATCATGTTTTGGGAATTATATAACTTAAAATGTTGACTTTGGTTTAAAAAATACAGATAAACGGTCTCAGGATGGGATTCTAACAGTTCCATCAACTTCAAAGTGACCATTTGAGACTAAAAATATAGTCATTCGAGTTCCAAGACTTTCGATATGAGTTTAAACTATTTAACGTTTTAGTGTTTGAAAATTGGCCTAAGGTAGACTATAGCTAATATTCTTGAAAATCATTCCCGAATGAAAATATCATCAACACAGTTTCCTCTAGAACATCGAGTTAGATCTTGAACGATCTTTTGTTTGGTTCTCGAGGCTTTCAGACCAATTCTAAGCCCTTGGTGGATTTTGTTTAAAAAGGCACTTGGGTGTGAGACCTATTTTTTATTGAGATGACCTCGTTCAAAAATTTTGACTACATTATTGAATTCAAAATATCAAATTTGATAGAATAGCATAGTCTGTTTGCGCGAACGAGGTTCCGAGTAAATCCTGAGCACCTCATTGGAGAATTTAATGTTCTTCTCGTTCGCAAGCTCATGGGCTATGTTTGCAGAGCTTGAGCCTTTTGTTCTCCACGATCGCGGGGTAATAGCCACGTTCACAGAGGTTTATTGTTTCCTCCTCCATATTTGCAGACAAGCTCCACGTTCGCGGAGGTCCAGGATCCCCTTCTCCGCATTTATGGGCTAATGTAGCTACGTTTGTGGAAAGTAATTGTGTTTGATCCTTTTATAAAAAGATTGACGCATATCAGTTTCAAATTTTAACTTCAAAACATGATAACTCTCTCATTTTAGCTTAAAATTGAGTGATTCAAAGTCTAAATTATGGAAAATTATTGTGTTAATGTGTTGGATGATCAAAGAGTGTTAAGGAACCTTCGTTTGAGGCATTTTGTATTATTGGCTACTGACGCTGTTGTTAATTGTAGCTAAAATTGTGAAAATATTGCATGTGTGATTGTGGGCTATTTTGAGCCCTAAATTACATTCCTTTTTAGGACACATATTTGGAGAATTATTTAGGATCTTTTTATGGAATAGATTCCAGAATCCTCGATGTGAATTTCGTTTTTCTTATTTAGACTTTGAAATTGATCTGTCTTTGAATTATATATTTTTAGTGCCAAAATGGCTATATTGATGTTGTGATTCTTTTTGTTGATCTGATAGCGTGACAACATTTTGAGGCCGTACAAAAGGGAAAAGCACCAACACTATGATATGGAGCACGCACGCTTGGCCTACAAGTAGGCTATGACTTTTCATATCTTAGATCGAGCTTGAATAAGTAAATGCATGTTAATTAATGTAATACCTCATAAGATGAAAAATCAAAACAAGGAAGAAAAAGGAGAAAACTTTGAAAAATGAACCATGGTGAATCAAGTCCGTGACCTGGGTAGAATTATTGATCATGTAAATTTTTTGAAATTATTTTTGGGACAATAGAGAGATGTAGACTTGGTCAAACTCTGTAGAAAATCTGCCTTGACCTTACTCTTCAAAAATGTACTGTGAGGGAACAAATCCATATCGCAGACCTGAGTACTCTCTTTTGTCTATTCACAGTATTTATTTTAAAGGATATTCTTAATATTTTTTTATCTCCTAAGCTCCTATACTATGTCATTTTAATTAATTTAGATGATAATTTAAGAATTTTTATCTACTCAACCTCCCATTCTTCTAATTTTCACCCCAATTCAAAAATTCTCTCTCGAGAAATTTTTTTAGACCTCCATTGAAGATCAAGTAAGGATTTCTTCCAATTTCTTAATCAACTTTCGTGATTTCTTTAATTTTCTCAAGAAATTAGCTCAAGATATGTGGGTATTCATTCATGGTCCCTTTCACGCATGAAGCTCAAAATTCTTTACTCTTGCAATCAATTCTAAGTAAGAGATTCTATGGGTTCTTATGATTTGCATTCAATTACTTGAATTATGATTTATATTATATTTATTGATCTATTTAAACCTAAATTGATGTCAATCACATGATTTTGATGGTTTACAAGTAATTTTTTTATAAGGCTTTCTATGGTTCATGAGCATCAATATGTTTTCCTCTAATTATGATTTCAATTGATGATATTCATTATAATTATGCATGATTTTATTAAATTTAATGTTTTAAGAATCATTTGAGATGGAACCATGAAATTAAAATTACCCTAGCCTACTATGAACTATGATCATGAATGAAAAGGACTTTACTCAAGTTCATGAAAATGCTTATTTATGATTTATGAAAATTCTTAACAAATGAATGAAAGTTGGTGAAAGAATTTTCTCACCTAATCACGGATTCAATAGTGTGATATGGACAATTCTCACATTGATTGGATCATCAAGGTTTTAATGAGCTACTTTAAATGAAATGATGATTTTAATGACTCAAGTTATGATGTATTTTCATTGATTTTATGTATTATGATTTACTATTCCATTGAAATTTGACTTAACACCGAGAAGGATTGAGGTGAAGTTCAGTCCAAAGTACGTTAAGGCTGTCTTCCTAAGAAAATCTTAGTATCAACCTCTTACCCAAAACTATGTGCCACTATATGGGCTTTTTTAGGTGTAGCTAGTGGATCCACTTATAGCTTGTATTTGTGCCATTATGGAGTCTACCTTGGCAAGTAGTCTCCCCTTTCTACCAGTGTAGGGTTAACATTGAGATTCTATATTATAGCTCACATAGTCTTATTGTCGATTAAAGTTAATATCCCACAAAATGACTAAGCTTATCTTCAAAGTTTACTATAATTTGATGAATTGACCATGTGTTCTACTTATGTTTTCATATTATGTTTTAATCGAGTTCTTCCACATACACATGATTTTGGTCTTGCATCTCATGTATTATATTTCATGTTACTTATGTTTACCTCATGTATATTACTCACATACTTAGTATATTCAAAGTATTGACACATACTTACCTCATGTATATTACTCACATACTTAGTATATTCAAAGTATTGACACATACTTCCTTGTCTACATTGTTTTATAATGTAGGTCTAACATTTTCTGCTCATCTAGTGGCTAGTTTGGATTCTATTGAAGACCTTGTTTGGTGAGTCCTCATACTACAAGGGCAAACTCATGATGCTTTATCTTATTACTTTGAGACTATTTCTTTTTTTTTTTTTATGTCGAAGGTAATCTAGAAACATGTCCTGAGCCCCCGCCTATGTTTAGTAGAGAAATGTTTAGACCAAAGATTAAAGTGTGATCCCATTTATTCGAGAATTATTTTGATTTCTTTTCATTAACTAAGGCTATTATAGCTTGAGACTTTATTCTATTAAAATTTATTGATTAATACTTTATTTGCCTATGTATACTTAATGATATGCTAAGATGATTTGGTTGGGATCCTTCGGAGTTTTGATCGTCGTTTCACGCCTAGGACATAGCTTGGATCATGTCAATTAGTTGAAATTTGGGTCGAGTAGTTATCGGATTATGATTAGGTGCTTAGAGATCATGTTTTAGGTTTATTTCAGGTACTTATGTATATTTTGATCTTGTTGTTGATTATACATGACTTGTATTGTGCTGAATACTTATTTATTCAGTTGTTAAAGCATGTTGGCCTTAGTCTAGGATGACTAGCGCTTGCCTTAGTTGTCCCGACCTCATTGTAGCATCTCCCAAAGTGATTCGGAATGCCCTTATAATATATTACTTGCATAATGTATTTTTCTTATATTTTTCGATAAATATGAGTTTATATTCTTGTTCAGGAGGTAAAATTGTGTGAGAAAATGGTCTCCTTCGATTTTTAAGTGAACCATATCAAAAAATAATTTTTCGCATGAAATTGCGCTTTCCAACAAGATACGCAATCTCTCCGTGTCGCGAAGATGGTTCTAAATCGTACAAAAGGAGCCTAAACGCATTTCTAGGCCATAAAAGGGGAAAAATTAAATTTTGTGCAAAAATGACCTTAGCAGGAACAAATCTGCATCACCCACTTATTTCATCCATGTACAAATTTATCCAAAATTTTCAGATTTGAGTAAGAAAAATTGGGACTTATCCCTAAATCCTTATACACAGAATCTCACAAATAATTCTCTCATTTTAGTCCTATTTCACCCACAAACACTCCCAAATTCCTCTCAAATCCCTTAAGTCTTCTCTGCCAAAGTTCATCCTAATTTCTAGGGTTTCCAAGATCACACCATTGAAGGCCAAGATTCTAGGTTACTTCAAGCTTCATCAAGCTTCTCTTATCCTTTTTTAAGACTATCAAGGTATGTGGGTTCTTCATCTATAGGTTCTTTTACCCATGGAGCCCCAAAACTCTTTTCATTCAATTCTTTGAAATTCAAGATTGATTTTTTATGGGTATTGTCTATTATTCCTAATATGCATGATTTATGTTGAGAATATTCATCTATTGAAAGAAATTGCATGAATCCCCTCAAGGGTTTACTATTGTGACTAATTTTATGATATCCAAAGTTATGATACCATAAGATCCTATGAAATTGATGATTTTATAAGATAAATTTCATGTTCTCATATTTATGTTTTGAAAGAAGATATGAATGATTGTGGTGATTTATTTGAGAATAATTTACATTGATGATTTTCACTATATTTATACATAGTTCTCTTGAATTTCATGATTTAAAGCCTACATGCATTAAAACCACTCAATTCTTATATTAAATTTTCTAATGAAGTATGATTTCCAAATGATGAGGGTTCAATTATATACTATGAAAGTTTATAGATTTTGAGACGAATTTCATGATTACCTAACCAAAGGTTTTACTATGATGATGATGGGTTGTTTGAATGGTTTCCAAATGATCATGTTTTACTTCATTCACGTCCTATACTCTTGAATGTCATGATTTTAAGTCTATACACATGAACCCATCAAGTTTTTTGGAATTAAGGCTATATGATGGAGTATCTCATGTATGATGAAAAGGTTTTACTATATGCATGCAAGTTCATGAATATTACGAGTGTTAAAGACTCTTTCAAAGTTTACGAAAGGTTATTAAATGAAGTTTTAATGAGAATTGAAGGCTTATGAGATGATTTATGTTATTATTGACTTATGAAAGTTTATAATGAGTGAATATTGATAGTGGAGGATCTTCCATCTAATTAATGAATAAATATTGATGGTGAAGGATCTCCCATCTAGTTAACGAATGAATATTTGATGGTGGAGGATCTCCCATCTAAGAAATAATTAAGGACCTATCTTATGACTTTGACTTTATGATGTCTAATGGGTTAGGTATTGGATAAATTGCCCTCCCACATAACTTGCAATGATTTTAATGATATAAGTTTATGACTTATGATCTTCTACTCTTGTGAGGCCACTAACTAGCAGCGAGTTGAACTAGAGACGAATACTCCAGTCCCATAACTACGTGCCATAATAGGTAAAGGGGTTAGAGGTGATTACCCAAATTTCTAAGAGGTAAGTAACCCTAAATTTGATGGTTTGAGGTGAATACCTGAGTCCAAGGACTTGGGGAGAATACCCGAGTCCAAGAACTAGAGGTGAGTACTCGATTCACATAAGACTTAGTGGATCCACTTAGGAATTAGGAGGTTCACCTTGGCAAAGTGACTTCCCCCTTTCTTCTGGTGTAGGAAAAACATCAGGATTCCATGGATTAACTCATACGGTTTATGTCAGTTTTGGGCTCTCTCACTATGTCTTATGAACTTCCCAAAAGCTTATGTTATTCACTTCTTGACACGTGATTTCCTCACATATACTTATGGCTCCTTGTTACTACTAATGGTATTTCTCATAAAGGTATATAACTTTCTTTTTCAAGTATGTATGGTGTCCTTCATTATGATTACTAATGTTTCATTTATAGTAAGATGATTCTTCCCTTAATGTAAATACATTATTTTTCTAAAAGGTATGACTATTTTACTTATGCATAATAATCTATGTCCCTTATTATTCTAAGTTAAAGTGTTTTCACATGGAATCAATTAAGCGTATGTTCTTTACCTCCTATATGCATAATTTTATGTTCAATATATATGGCTCAAGTAATATTTAAAGTATCATGTTTTCACAACCTTATGATATATACTTCATTGCATTACATGCCTACATACTAGTACATTTAAAGTACTATCCATACTTTTGCCTACATGATCTAACCATGTAGGGACCGACGCTCCTCGATATCCTTCATGTGGCTAGATTTGAATCATAGAAGGTTTTGCTTCTGGTGAGTCCTCTAGTTTGAGGTAAATATTCGTCTTCTATGTAGCTTGATTATGTTGTGACATTGATACTCTTATTACTTCACTTTTGAGGGTGATCCAGGGATATGTCCTGGCTCTCGTCCCATCTATGACTTAGAGGTATTGTTGGATACAATATTATGTATGACTTAAGTGACACTTATGCAAGTATGATGAACTCTCTTTAGTCCATATCCCTTGTATGTTGTTATGTGATGTTGATGGTAAGTGGTTGCCTTCCTAAGTCCCTACTCCCCATAGAGTGTGCTCCATGAACCATTCCCTTAGTTTATTTGTTGTAGTTGGATGATGGTGATTTCTTATCCCCTCTTTCCCATAGCTTGCATCCTAAGTCTCGAATCTCCTTCATTTGATTAAATGATGCTTGAACTATGTTTTCACAATCAAGGATGTGCTTATGTATGATATGAGGCTTGTTTTGGTACCCTTGAGTTTTCATTCGTCATGTCACACCTAAGCCCTAGACTTAGATTGTAAAATTTATATTAGCTGACTTAGATCTTTGTATACTGGTGTAATAGACTTGAATCTGATAGTTTATGCCTTAGCTAGATGGTAACCTTGCTTCAATGACATCCTATCCATAATTTTTCAACTATGCAACTTTTTGAGACACGTTGGAAATATCAAGTTTTGCCCACGATTTGAGATTGATTTTTGAATTCGACTTAGATGATTGTGTTAATCCATTAGTTTGGACAATGTTCAACAATGACTTTTGACTACAGTTTGATAGAGTTATTCTTAGTATCTACAATGATACCTTCAAATTCGAGCTTTAACCTCAACCCATAAATACTCTCAATAAGTATTTAGATTTGAGCTCCGACCTTGACCGCTCTGATACTTCTGGCGAGCAATTGGTTTGAGGTCTTGCCTCTGCACTTTCTAATACTATTGATTCAAATTGAGATTTTGATTCTACGTTCTTTAATCTTAGGTTTGTAGGTTTAAATCTCAGTAGTTTTAGCTATTTTGTGTATCCGATGAGCTTATGGAGATTTGTTTAGATTTTCATTTCAAAATTGCGAACAAGTGTACCTTCTAGGTTTATGGAGGCCTAGTTAGGTGTAGTTAGTTGTAGATTACTTTAGCTTAGTCCCTTCCATACTCATGTGCATTACTTACTTTACTTTAGACTTCCACTATTGACCTCTATTTTGGTTTATTCCTTCTTTTCATATTGCCTTTACCTTTTCTGGTCAGTGGCTTATGATGCCTATTAGATACCTATTGTTTTAGTACTCGTACTATACTCTATTATTTTCGCGATGTAGATTCGAGCACCAACTACCAACATTGATATCGAGCCTGCAATAGTCTTATCTGAAGACGAGAGTGATCACATGATGTTTTGGATCATTACCATCTTCTTTAGTATTTTGTGGCCTGTCTTTTTTCTTTCTTTAAGACTGGCCTGTTGTTTATATGTTTTTGGCCTACTTTTTGGATTTATATTTAGTTTATAGTAGCTTCTATCCTTACACCCATTATTTGTAGTTTCGAGTTGTCTCACATACTGGCGAGTTATAATTGGTGTCATTATTACTTGAGAAGTATAATCATGACAATACATCAAGTAAAGAAATAAACTCTTATCCTCTTATATAACGTACATATGATGTTATTCAATTTGTAAGAAATTTGGTCCAAAATATATTGCTTAGTTGGTTGGCTATCAAACATTCCACTTGTTGGTTATAGCTTGATTTCCACCTAATCCCCCTTCTCCAATTTTATTTTTCAAAAAGACCTTGAGAATGAATATAGGTAAAATTACACTGAGAGACACTAAACTTAAAAAATTACAAAAAAAATAGCCCTCGTTGTATAGACATGTATAG
>JBCEWC010008404.1:0-20030 GCA_038996855.1 Solanum aculeatissimum | reverse complement strand
CATACCTTAATTTCACCAACAAATTGCAAGGTCAAACTTGGTCAAGGTTGTCTTCCCTAAATTCTTCAAGCTTTCTTTAATGGAGGCTAAGAGAAGATTAGAATTTCCAAAGTGAATGCAGGAGACTTAGAATGGAAGAATGAGGATTTGGGGATTGATTTAGGGGTTTAGAAGAAATATTAAATCACGAAATTACCATTAATGAATCGGACTATTCAATTCTATGCAGATCCAAATGGAGGTTCTATAGTGCTAGTGTAGCTGACTCATGGACCATTCAACCCTCCATCAAACCACACTTTGCCAAATTTTCAACGCGAACTCTCGGAGGACTTTCTGGATCACTTGACGGACCACTTGATGGGCCATTTGAGGGTTGACGGACCGTCCACCTATCCCTTGAACTTGACTTAGCCATTCAGACCAACCATAGCTTGTCCAAGGTTCTTCCCCACTTGACGGACCACCAAACGGTCTGTTTGAGGCCTTACGGATCGTGGGGTGCTCCGTGGACCTTAACTTGGTTTGTGGGGTGGGTCCTCGCCACTCCATACTCTCTTGACCAACTCACGGTACCCCACACATACCGTGTCAAAGCTCACGGTCTGTTTCACTTGCCTTGGCAACTTTGCAGGGCCTATCTCCAATGGCTTCCAAATTTCAGGTAGTCCCACTATTTAGGCCATAACTTCCTCATCTGAATTCCAAATTGAGTGAAACCTGTTGCGATTCGAAGATAACTCAAAGAGAGTCAATTTTTTATATAGCATCCCACACGGTTCAACCCACATCAAAAGTTATGTCCGTTCAAATCCTACTGTCCAAACGGCCTCTCTAGGCCACCAACTAATCCATTTTGCGTTCGGCCACTTAAATTCAACCCGTAGATACCAAAACTCAACCATGACCAGTAGTACATCATCCAAGACCAACCATAAGGATTTTTCAAAAAAAATTGGGTTGTTACACAAAATCTCTTATCCTTAAAGCCATAGTAGAAGTCTTTGGTGAAGCAACAGCTTGAGCCAACATAGTGATAGTGGCCTTAAACTCATCATTCGAGACTTGGTCCACTTAAGGGACTTGAGGAGTCGGGGAAACATGGTCCTCATTAACATTATCTCTCCTGGGAAATGGAGCACATCATGGAGCCATTGCTAAAAATACAGAAGGACAAGCATTAGGATATGAAAGTTTTGAAGGCACGACAAAGATTACAAATAAGTGAAGATTTCATAAATATCACATAGCCTTTTATTCATAGATGTGGAGCACTTCACACCAATGAACAATACTCTACTAGATGTGGCATGTTGGACTCCCTAGGATGCTTTCAAACCATGTGCTCTGATACTATTTTTATCATAACCTGGATATAAGGCCTAGCCGCGACATGATGAATGTGACACCCAAAGGCATCCCATCAAAGACTTGTATTCATATCTTAAGCATGCATAAGGTAAAATAAGCATAACATAAGAAAATGAGCAAGCAGAATGTATCGTGATAGAAATCATAGTTTATCTTAAGGGAAATTACATCAATCACAATGCCCAAAATATGTCTCTACATGATAAGATCTTGACGAAGACTAGAACATAGTTTACTAGCTCACCCTCAAGACATATATCAAGAAAGTAGTAAAGTCTCAAATTGTAGAGCATCATAAGAGGGATTGTTCTCGTAGTATGGGAACTCACTGACAAGTTTTCAAAAGATCAATCTGAATCTAGCCACGAAATGGAATAGTCTCCTTATCATCCATCCATACATGGTTAGATAATGTAAGCAAAGAAGTATGTGTTAGTACGTGAAATGTACTAAATATGTAGGTATGCCATGCATCAAAGGAACATCGTAACATAATATTAAAATACATAATCATAGCTAATAGAGTGAGGACACCATATGTATAAGCAATGCAAGTTTAAAACCTTACGGAAAAGCATCATCAAAATCCTTTCATAATACTAACATACATACGTGGATATAAGACTATAACCGACATATAAAACCATAAGGACTATTACATAGAACCTCGATCTAGCCTCTACATCGAGTAAAAGAGTAGTCTACTTTGCCAGGGTAGACTATATCTCACCTTATGGGATCCTTCCCATTTCGGAGAGTGCTTTAACATGAACCTTATGGGAACCTTTCCATTTTAGTGTATTCTTTATACATATGGATTCACTAACACAATAACATATAGGTAGATAATCATTATCACCTACAGTGGCACGTAGTTATGTGAAAGGTAGGCTTTACATTAAGGACCCCTTAAGTCGAGCCCCCACCTCCAATCTCATTCGGTGCTAAGTCATACCCCACGAAATACGTAAATCAAACATATACATAGCTTTTAACATAATTCATACATCATCAAAATCATACTTTTATAGCTTGTAAAAAGGTCATCATAATTTTTTATGAAAACATCTCATATCATAGTAATAGTCTATCTACTAGTATTTCATAAAGTATGGGTAAACTTCCCATCTTAACATCATCATCATGAAATATTAAGGTCTTAATCACCCTCATTATCATAGAATCATTATATTTATAGCATCAATATCATTGTCATAACAGAATCATCATTTTCATTAAAATATGTGTTGCTCACTTAAAATCATACTCATGAAAATCATAGCATTATCGTAGGAGACTAGGGCTAAGTGTGGGTTCAATAATAATCAAGTTTAAAACCATGAAAGTTAATATAATTCATACAAAAACATGCAATTGATACCAATTTGAATCATTAACAAAGGAACCCACATCCATTCAACAAGACCTAATTATGCATACTTGGAATCGTATAACTTGAAAATCATAGACATCATGTAATTCTTCATAATTACTGCATATATATAGTCGTCATATAGGAATCATAATTCGTGCATTTGGAATTATAGCATAAAATCCCATAAGAGATCATCATGAAACTTTGATAAGCAGAAGATTTTGATTGGACTTTATAGATGAAACTAATCCATGAATGAAGTCCTACATACCTAAAGTGAGAATACCTAAACTTGAAGATGAAATTTTGGAAATCCTTAAGCCAAACCTTTAACTCTATCTTCAATGGAGTTCTTGTCTTAGAGATAGAAATATTTGAGAGTCTTTGAGAGAATTATGAGAATGAATGAATTCGAATGAATTAGGAATAGGATTTATTGAATTTGAGTTAATTAAGTTGGTTAGGAGATCCAAAATAATGTAGTTTAGGAGTGAAAAAAAACTGGAAATGTCAAAAAGCCTTTCATTAAAATATGTTGGAGCCATCCATGATACCCCGTCCACGGGTCATGGTTCTACCTTCAACTCGTACTCTGGCTCATAGAAATTGTGCCTCAAAAGTTGAGCTACTAAAATTTATACTTCCCAACCCATGAACGCGCAGGGTGACCTATTGTTACTTTCATGGGCCGTAAGTTCCTTCGTAGAGTAGGTCCAGACTAAGAAAATTTCAGGCTCTTTAGGGCTCCTTTCCACAACACCTTTGATGAGTCATGGTTCCATCTACGGTCCATCCTGTTAATCGTGGAACCATTTCTAAAAATCCATGATTTTCCTTCTTTACTGGACTAAGGTCCACAAGGTCCTTCAACGACTCGTGGATTGGCTCGTACGACCAAGTCAACCTTAAAATATCACAACTTTTTCATTTCCCAGGCCATCCAACATGAGGAGTATTATAAAAACAATCTATCTGACTCTTAGCTATTGAGCTCCAAAAGGTAACCAAGTGTTTTTCCCCTTTGAAAACATGATTTAACACTAATCCACTCAAAGGCTTTAGCAAAATCTAAGAGTGACATCTCACCTCCATTCCTTTCCCCAAAATCAAAGCCTCCATGAACATCATCAAAATCGTTAGAAGTCATACTAGTATGACCATAAAAATCAGCACCAATGAAAATCTTTTTGGTGATTAGTATACATCTCACTACCTCATGCAAAATCCTCTTAAAAAAAATTTTGAATTCCTCCTCCAAACCCACTTGATGCGCTGAAGTACTAATTACGTTCAAAATATGCATACCAATAACTAGTTTAATCGTCATCATCCTATCATTGATCTTCATAACCTCCATCAAACATTTTGTAAGTCTACTAAAATACCTACTCTATTCCTATCTCTACAGCCTCCTGTACAATAATTTAAACAGATCCACATTCCAAGTTTCTATACCTACTCATCTGGTCTCTTGAACACAAGGTATATTACTCTTGTTTCTGTTCAGGCTCTTCACTAGCACTATGAACTTTCCTCTAAGTGACCCTATATTTTACGATCCTACTCTCAACTTAAGAAAACCCAGTCCACTCTTACCCCTTACTACCTGTTTTCTTCGACCCCAATCAAAGACATGATTCTAGACCATCATCAATTTCAAAGGCTACTGAAAGAATAAACAAAATATATAGAAATTGAGACTACAAGAAATGTGAACGATACTAGCACTTGAAGTCATCAGCTCAATAAGATAATAGCAGACCCTGTACAAAAGTTAATAACCAAATACAAGAAATCAAGAACAATAACTTTACAATATGTGTACACTTAATAATACTATAATACTGAACCTTGAACACACAATCGCAACAACAAAAAATAAGTATACTATCCTATATGAAAAATAATAAATAATAGATAAATCACTACAACTAAAGCACTAAAGAAGTACCTAGAACAAGTAGGAATGAATACCAAAATAATACAATTAACTAAAACAATAAGAAGAAATCAAGAAATAGAAGACAAATGACAGACTTACAAACAAGAAACAAACAGCAAAAAAGGATAGGAAAGAAGATTAGTAATAGATATTAAACACGAAAGTAAATTGAACAAAAAGAAATAATAAATATAAATTGAGAAAAAATACAAGATATCACCTGAGTAAAGAATGAAAAATGGTTGGACGTCACCAGTAAATACTGAAAGTCATTAAAAATGACAAGATGCTGCTAAAAATATTGTATGTCATTAAAAGAGTTTGAAGCTGCCGGTAGATCTTGTTCAAATCTCTACAGATCTGAATAGTTGTTCTCCAAGAACAAGAAAAAAGAGGAAGACAAAGGAACAAGAAAAAAGAGGAAAGAATAATCTCATCGGAGAAGAAACGTCACAATCATCGAAGACTTCGCCGGAGACACAAATATAAAAGGTGCAATTATATATATATATATATATTGCACTTTTGTGACTTGTACTCCTTTTTGAAGGAGCTCCGTACTCATGACTTCTAGGTTCTGAGAGGGATCTTTCCGCTTTGTATACATATGTTATGTTTCTGTATATTTCTCCTATTAACTCTTTTAAAGTATTTTCTTGTGATTTGTTCCTACACTAGTTATACCCATCACATATTATTTTGGATTGTGGATCGACTTACCTACAAGTGCAATATAATAGGTGCCATTATAACTCAAGAAATTGAATCGTGATAGAAAGTCCCGAAAATTCCTTATGATTTATAAAATAAAGTTATGTTAAGCGTTAAAGTGTAGGAAAAAATTCAAGAGAGTGTTGTGAGAAGAAAGAAAGAATAGAAGAACAGGATTAAAAGAGTGTGAGAAAATGTAAGGAGATGACGAAAGAAAGTGAAATGGGCAAGTTATGGGTCCTACAATGTACATTTGGCAGCAAAAGAAGAAAATTATTTGGACAAGTACTTTTTAAAAAATAATAATTGATTTTTGCAAATTTTTTATTTATTACCATTTATAGAAATACATAGAAATATTATTAGAAATATGCACTTGTATTGAAGTGAATTATGCATGCAATATAAATATATTATAAGTGTTTAAGAATACTATAGATATCAAAAGTTTGTAGGACTCTACAAGATGAGTCCAATTTCAGATCAAGATTTCTTGGAGGTTACTCTACCCTAAACCATAATTCATGCCTATATAAAGGGTATTATATTCCCTTGAAAAGGCATCTCAAATATTCTACAAACTTATGGCATATTCATAAAGAGATCAAAATATACCAGACTCTTCTTGATAATCAAATACTTCAAGAAGATCCAGAAAAATTCTTTCATGAAGATCAAGTCAAAATCATTTTATTTCGAGAAATACACCATTAACGGTCCAAGAATCACAAAGAAATTTTATGACAGAAGAATCAAGGAAGAAAAAGATTTGTACCCACACTGTTTATCAATTAATTTATTTGTGATTGTAATTTATTTTTCATCACTTTAAAATGTGTTGTAAACAAACTAGCACGCCCAGTGAAACCAAATTTTCCTTCTATCTCTTCTCTCATAAATAAATCTTCAATATTACCATTTATAGCAAAATACAGCAATATTATTAGAAATCTGCGCGTGTATTAAAAATGAATTATGCATTCAATAGAAATATATTATAAGTGTTTTAAAACACTATAGACATCAAATGTTTATAAGAATCTACAAGATGAGTCCAATTTCAATCAAGATTTTTTGGAGGCTATATCACGACCCAACTTTTCAGGTCATGATGGCGTCTGTTAGATCTCGCCTATAGGCAAGCCAACCCAACCCAAGGTACCTGTCCTGAATCACTAAATATGGCAATAATAGCAAAGCATCAATAACACTCCCACAATCTACCATAACCTAGAAGTCATTTGTATAGAGAAACTATAGACTCAAGCACACACTCATATATATACATAACCAGGAGGAACTCTTATATATACAAGCCAACTATAAGGTACAAAGCCAATGTCTGAATACAAAAGACAACCATCAAAAGAGAAAGAGACTGAAGAATGTCTAGAGCTATCGGTGCCCACTGAGTGTCTCTTGTATCATGAACCAAACCTAGGCCTATACATGACATGGTGAATGGGTAACCCGAAGGCAACCCAAACAAGCCTCTTAACGCACCATTTGCACATCTTTGGTTGCAGAAGTATAATTAAGAAATAAATAAGTAGCAATTAATTTTAGGGGAAATGAGACTTTGGACTCAAGCTATGAGGATGTTTTAGGAGAGAGGATTTGCATGAATTAGATAAAAAATAAAGTATAAGGGACGGGTAAGTATAACACACGCTATGAGGATGTTATCCGGACTTGGGACATCCATCCAATCAACAAACATACAACAAGTATAGAAGGGGATGAAGGGACTAAGGGAAGCCTATCATAATTACATAAAACATGATGGGAGTCAAGCTCAATACCCAATTAACCATTTCCAAACAACACCTCTAGTACGAATGGAATGGGGGCCAAGATATCTCTTGAGCTCACCTTCAAAAGATAAGTATTAAAACATATACAAGTCTTAACATAAGCATGAAAGTAAAGTAGATATTGTCCCTAGAGTGGAGGACTCACCAATAGAAATCTTCAGATGATCCGGCTAGCCACGTGGAGGAGGAGGATGATAGAAGCTCCAGTCCCTACATGGTTAAATCATGTAGGCAAAGGAAATATGTATTAGTACTAGGAACATACTAAGTATATGGAGTGCAATGCTAAAAGGAACATAATCCACAACTAAATAATATGCATATTCATAGTGAATGGATACAAGCTCAATAAAACATGAATGATCAATGCTTTAGCCAAAACGTACATGAGGAATAAATAAATCATGTGACATATCCTACATAGGTGGAAAAAGACCATAACCGATAAGTAAGACCAAGTGAACTACTACTTGGAATCTCTATGTTCACTCCACACTGAAAAAGCAGTGGTTTACTTTGCCAAGGTAAACCATCCACTCACCTTATGATATAACCTTTTCGGAGAGTGTTGTCAAATATCCCTACCTTACGGCATGGTCTTTTTATAGGGTTTCACAAGATATTCTTACCTTACAGAATGGCCTTTTCAGTAGGTGTCACAATGTATGTTTTCCCTATAGCATAGCCTTTTTTGTATGTATTAAGATATATCCTTACCTAAGGATATAATCTTTTCGGTAGGAGCTACAATGTATTCTACCTATGATATGACATTTTCGGTAGATATCACATAATTCCCTATGATGACACATAGTTAAGGGACCATGGCTACAACCAAGGCCCGCTTGGTGCTAGGTCAACAATCCCACGAAATACATAATTCATATACATATCTGTATTTTATATAATTTCATAACTTATGGACGCATCACAAGAGTAGCTCATCAAACCATCACATCATAATATCAAAGAAAGGGCTTTTTATCATTCATAAAATTTGTAACATTCTCATGAGCTCATAGCATGCATAATAGACCTTCAACATATACAATATTCATAATTCACATGTCTTGCCCTAGGGCCTTTATCAATTTAAGAGACTTTTCACATATCATTTGTCAAATCATGGTGGATATGTGCACATATAATTAAAATCATGTAGTTCAAGAGTATAAAATGTGAGAGAGCTAAATTCAATTTATTTGAATGTCATTCAAACCAACCCACAAACCTTATAGTAGAAATCCTAATTTGGGTTTCATAAAATTCATCTTGAAAATTCATAATCTTTCAATGTTTCCATAGTTCACACCACACATAGATTCAATGGATATAAATCAACTCATGGAATAGGCTTTCAATAGATGTTCATGCATAGAAAATCAATACTTGAAGAACCCAAACTCAATTCAAGTGTATAATGCATTGTAAAGTTTACCCATAAGTTATTAAATCTTAAAATCAAGAAACTTAACAAAAAGAGAGGGATTGGCTTCATGGGTGGAAGAATCCCTATAAATGAAGCCCATATACCTTAAACCTGAAGTTTTCTTGAATGATAAATTGAGGAAGGCTTGAGGCTTTACTTGGTTTTCTTGTAATCCAAAGTGAGTCTTGAGAAATCTTGAATTTAGATGAGGGAATTATGAGTAAATTTTGGAGGATTTGGGGAGTGTTTAGAGTGTTCTGGGGCTTGGAAATGGATGAAAATTGTGGGACTCCCATTTATCTAGGCACTGGGTTATTACCCAATTGCCCTCGAGTGAAAACAAAAATTAAGGAAATTTTGGAACTAATCCGCGACAAATCTATGACATGGACCTGTTACGGAGTAGTGTATTTTCGCATGAAGTTTAATCTTTCTTCCTCGCTTTGAACTAGGAATGAATATAGGCCATTCTTACATTAGTGGACAACAAGTCTGCGACGCGAACTGGTCGCACACTTTTCTAGTTAAGCCCCGAATCATCCAAAAATTATTTTTTTGCTATGGGTCATCTAAACATTAAAGACCACCTCCTTCCTATACAATATTTCCTCCTAAAATTGAATATGAAGTCAGATTCGCAAAATCGTGCATAGATTTGAAGATATTCAAAAATTACACATATAAGGTAATTATTTCGAGGTGCGTGAGGGGTGCTACATCCTGAATTGTCCATGAACCCCCAGCTCAGCGATCGTGGTTAGTACCTAGACCTGCAGTAAGAGAAGATGTAGAAATATAGGGGTAAGTACTGGTAAAAGGCACCCAGTAGGCAGCATCGACAGATTGAGTGAAATACTATAAATAGAGAATGCCTAAATATAGAGAATAACAGTAAAGTTAGATATCGGGACCCCGGCTAATAGTAAGTATATTAGTGACATCATTATATCCCAACAGCCAGAATCAAGTAGTATATCAAAACCCAAATAGCAGAATCACAGCAAAACCCAAACCCTCAATATCACATAGTCAAGGTTTCGAACTGTACATGGGTGTAAGACTCTAATATCTATGCATATACGCACCCTGAACTCATATATGCCCAGAGGGTACACCCATGCATAATCAGGGTATGTATGGTTGTGTGGGTCCAAGAATCAGTATCACATGGGGCCTCAAACCCCTAGTCTTCCTAACCTGGCCTCTGGCCAGGGAAGCCAGCAAGGGCCAGATGATCTGACAATCAACTAGGTTGATGACCCAAGAACAATCAATTGGTCCTCCAATATCAACTGGGTCTATGACTAGAGAACAATCAACTAGTACTCGGACCTTGAAAACATCATCCAAGACTCAAACTCATAGGAAAGGCCATCAGGACTTGAACCACGTAAAGCATCACACAAGATTCAGACTCATAGGAATGGCCACCCGAGACTCGGACCACATGATACGTCATTTGGGACTCAAACCATAGGAATACTCATCCACTCAACTGGACCAAAACCTCTAATGTCATAGCATGTCAGGCCGTGAAATTCATCCTTGCTGATCTCCTAAGGCCCTCAGTTATATGTAACTACGTGGCTTTACATATAGTACCTCTAGGGAAGCGTCGGCTTAAGCTAAAGCTAAGGCCCCAAGAGAAACGATAATCAGAGGAGTATCACCTATCTAGAATATACCACAACACAGCTGCTACACATGATACAACCTAAGACAACTAAGTGTCATCCTACTAGTAATGTAACAATCTCCAAAACAAGGTACTAGCCACAAGGACTAACTCATATAAATAGTATCCCAACCATAAATAACCCAATAAATCCCATAGGATAGGGCATACATTTCCCTAAAGAGGTCATATCCCCATTACTAACACACCAGAGGTTCAGCAACATTGTATCTTACGTCAAATGTCATAAAGCCCAATCAGAAGAAAGGCTTAATAAGAAGCACAATCCCAATGTTTCCCAGAATATAGCATGTTTCCCTAGTTACTAGTATGTATAATGGTTAATGTCTGTGTACAAAAGCATATATTTCATGGGGAAATATAGAATCATGTCTAACCTAGGGTAATTAAAACACAATCTAGACAGCCACAGGCACCCAGAACAAACATAGATAGTCATAGTCGTATCATAGGTATTCAGACATATTGGGTCATTAGAATCATAGATATATAACCTAACCAGTCCATAGCGCAGCATATAATAAATTATCATCCTCATAAGCCATCATATCTCAGTAGCATCAGGCTACACACATATACAGATAAGACTCAAGCTCAGTATACATACCTATCACATGACCTCAGCCCATATCTAGCCTTTATTAGTCCTTCTCGTATTCAAATAGTATCAGAACTTAGCTACTATAGTGATTACAGCTAGTGCATACAGAGATTACCGCCTCACATCATCATATACAACATATATTTAGTACAGCCAGCAACATATAACAATACTCTGCAAACCAGACTCTCAACTACTACATAACATCAGCACCAAACTACTCACACAAGTAAACAAGGGTGAAGATAGGTATTTGTGCAGATCACATAGCGTAAGTTATATTTAACCCTCAATAAGTCAACTCACAGCTTAATAGTGCTAAAAACTAGCTAGTATAACATATCTAACTATTATAGAGCTCAAACAGTGATCACAATCTCAAACGATCATGTATAGCCATTAATAGAATGTAATCAGAATATATAGATCATGGATTATCAAAATCATGAGGACATAATATAGGTTTCTGTGTCAGAGAGCCCAGTAAGTCAAATCAATATTTAAACAGTCAAATATATGCACATAAGTAGCATTAGTGGCTAACTTACCTATGTCGTGTGCTAACTCACTTTTATATTCCTTATTAGAAGCATACACAATCCAAATAGTGTTAAAACCATCTAACAGAACAGATGCAAATATTATAGAGTCCAAACAATAATAATAGACTCAGAATCATATATATATATAAACTTTTCTTAGGGACCCCCAACAATAAATAGGCTCTCACTGCACATTTTAACTCAGTCTAGAGGTAAGGAAAGCATAGCTTACTTAGAAGGTGGTTCCTCACACTCTTGATCAGTTCCCTTAGGATAATCCCTTTCTGATCACCTGCAGATGTTGCTCCGCTATCAAAACATGAATCACACGGACATTACGGGTGATTTGGCTATAAAATCTTAAAAATCAGGGAAAATTACATCAATAATGGCTAAAATACAAAAAAATGAGGCCCATGCCCAAAGTACCAGACTAACCCCCATAAAATGATCCCTATGTCACCCTTAGTTCATAGCCAGAAATTGAGTTCAAAATAGATCCTAGAGCAATAAGAAATAACTCAAAAAAAAAGTTTTATTTCTTATCAGAAAACATTTCTTACATAACTTCTTGGTCAAATTCCACAAAAGTATAGCCAAATTATCATAATCCAAGCATACCACAACAGTACTCTTGGAAGATAGAATAATTTAGACATAAACTGCACTTAATTCCATTGAGAAATAACCGAGATATCACAATGTAAAGTTTTCACCAATTTATGATAATATATGCTGAAAAAATAGTGATTTTTACATCGAACGACATGCCAAATGAAATTTCTGACACTTCTACAATGTTTCTCTCAAAAAAAATACACAAGTTAGCCATTTGAATCACTCAAATCGGATGAAAAATATGCTCAAAAATATGGTGCGAAGTTGCATATATAAGTATGTATAACTTCCTAGGACAAACTATATATATAGCAGATACTAGTCCATGTCACTATCACATGGCAGTGTCAGACCATGCCATGTGGAAACCTTAGAGTTTGCCATGTCACCCTATTTCAATTCATCAACCATTCAACCTTTTTTACGATATTTCGGGCTCGTTCAAACTCTGATTTTCACAAACAAACTATGTAACCCTAATAATTTTGACATTTCGAATGCAATAGTTGGGTCAAAATTCCCAATGGAGCATCCTACGATCTGATGTGGGTCCTACTTTCCTATATGCAACTTTTAATGAAAAGCCCCTAAGGGGTCAAATCGCATCCAGAAGTCCCTAATATCAAACGAAGGGTCATTTAAGATCAAACTCGATATTTTGGGGCTACCATGCTATTAAAACTCTTATAAGGGGCATAAATTTGAAAGTCATGGTATAACTGCACCAGACATACTCCTATCCTAATTCGACCGTTCTAGAACTAATGAAACTATCAAAATTCCATTCTAAGGTTATTTACTAGGATTTTTTTAGAAACTCATTTTCACAGTCAGAACTTCTTGTTAACTCGGCAATCTACATAATAACAAATAACTAATTCAATAATCATGCCAACAGTCTCAATAAGTTACAAATGGTCTGAAGTTACTATGCACATGCTAAAGTCAGTAAAATAGTCATGGAAACATAGAAATGACCAGGAAGGTCATTACAACATCCTTCACTAATGGGGATTTCATCCGTGAAAGTACGAATACAGACATACTTGAAGACTCCAATCCACACCATGAGTACATCGGCCATAATCCTGTTCTGTATCCTACAACAGTTTAGGTACTCTTTTCACTAGCTAGTAATACAACCACCTATCTATATGTAATAACGAGTCAATGTAGCAATCAACAAGGAATTATCAAGAATCCATTATTCACCTTGTAACACCCCTCATGTTGATGGACTTAGAAGTGAAAGTTAAGGAATTTTGGAACTAAATTAGTAATACGAGACAGTCTATGGCTCCTATATGGATCCACAGTTTGCAAAAAGGTTTTGTGGATTGAGTTCAATAAAATTAGAAAATCATGGAATTTTTTAAAGTGTTTTCAAATTAACAAGACAGATCGTAGATAGAACCACGTCCCATCTAAGGTGTTGTAGAAAAGAGCTCTGAAGAGCTTAATTTTTTCAGGTATGGGGAGTCCTCACAAAGGGACTTACGGCGCATGAAAGGAACAACAGGTCGGCTTGCATATTCATTGTTTGAGAAGTGAACAAGGCACGAGCTATATATTTTACAATTCAAGGCACGAGCTATACGTTAAACCATGACCTGTGAGATGGGGTCTCATGGATGGCTCCGGTAGACTTTAATGAAGGGAATTTTTTATATTTCCAATTTATGTAACTCCTAAACTATGTCATTTTGGCTCTTTTAACTAACTTAACTGACCTAACCTCTATAAATTGTATTCCTAAATCATTCTAATTCATTCATCCTTAGAATTCTCTCAAGGATTTTGAAATATTTCTCCCTCTAAGATAAGGATTCCATTGAATCTATGGTTCCAAGATTTACTAAGGATTTCAAGGTTTTTCTATTCCAATTCTTAGGGAACTCTCTTGGGGTATGTTGGGTTTCATTCATGGATTATGTTCATCAATGAAGCCCAATCCAAAACTTTTTTTTATCAAAGTTTCATGGTGATTTCTTATGGGCTTTTATGCTATGATTTCAAATGCATAGATTATGATTCCTACATGATGATTATACCTATTTATGAATGAATTATGAATAATTACATGATTTCTATGATTTTCAAGTAAAAGTATATGATTTTAAGTATCTATGATTAGGGCTTGATGAATTGATATAGGTTTCTTTACTAATGATCCAAATTAATTTTTAATTGCATAATTCCTCTATGAATTTTATTAAATTGTATGATTTTAACTCAATTATTCATGGACCCATAGTAAGCCCTAGTCTCCTATGGTAAAGATACGGATTTTCATGACTATAATCTCAAGTATGTAGAAGCAAGTTTTATGATAATGATGATGATGTTATGATGATAATGATTCTATGCTAAAGAGGGTGATTAATATCCTAATTTTACGATGATGATGTTAAGGTCAGAATGTTTATCCACATTATATGAAAAGCTAAGTAAATGGACTATTCCTATAACATGAGATGTTTTCATGAAAGATTATGATGGTTATTTTACAAGATATTAAAGTATGATTTTTATGAAGTATAAACTATGTTGAAAGCTATGTATATGCATGATTTATGTATTCTGTGGGATATGACTTAGCGCTGAGAGGGCTTCGGTAGATTCCATAGTCCCATAACTATGTGCCACCATAAGAATAATGTTCATGTTTATATGCCATAAAGGTGTGCAAATGGATTCATATAACTTTTAATGGACACTCACCATGCAAGGATAGAGCCTAAAGGGTGGGGCCAAATAATGGGTTCTCACCGTGCTAGGATGGAGCCTATAGGGTAAGGATTGAGTTTACCTTGACAAAGTAGACTTCTCTTTGCTTGGTGTTGAGGGAATTTCAAGATTCCATGTAATAGTTTACATGATTTTATATGTTAGTTATGGTCTTATTCCCACATGTGTATGTTAGGATCATGAAAGAATTTTTATGATGCTTCTTGTCATGGTTTTAAACTTGCATTGCTCATATATATTGTTTCCTCACTCTGTTGATTATGATTATCAATATTGATATTATTGTGATATCTTTTGATTCATGGCATACCTACATACTTAGTATGTTCCACATACTAACGCATATTTACTTTGCCTACATGATCTGATAATGTAGAGGCAAATAACGAGGTGACTACTCTATTTCGTGGCTAGTTAAGAGTTGAGTTTAAAGACATGTTGGCGAGTTATCATGCTTCATGAACAAGCCCTTTATGATATTTTTCTACTGACTTTACTACTTTTCTTTATGTATGTCTTGAGGGTGAGCTTGTAAGCTATGTTCTAGACCCTGCAAAGATCTCATGATATAGAGGCATATTTTGGACATTATAATTTGATGTAGTTTTCCCTAATGAAAACTATTACATTTCTATTACAATACCTTCTACTTTCTTATTCTCTTATGTATAATTATTTTACCTTATGAATGCTTATGATATGAACATGAGGCTTAGATGGGATGTCATCGGGTGTCACACTTGTCGTGTCACGGCTAGGGCCTATGTTTGCGTCATGACAAAAGTGATATTTTAGCACAAGGTTTGAAATCATCCTAGGGAGTCCAACATGCCACGTCTAGTAGAGTCTTGTTCTTTGGTGTGAAGCATGCCATACCCATGAGCGAGAGGCTATGAGGTATTTAAGAAAACTTCATGTGATCTATGTTGTTCCTTCTAAACTCGTGTATCCTATACTTGTCCTTTGACATTTTTAAGAATGGCTCCACAACTAGGGGAGATAACTCTAATGAAATCCAAGTTCCCCTGACTCCTCAAGTCCCTCTAGCTGACCAAGTCTCCAACGATAAGTTTAGGGTCGTTATTAAATGTTGGCTCAAGGAATTGCCTCTCCAAAGACTCCTACTTTGACTTTGAGGATAAGAGACTTTGCTACAATGAATCCCTTGGAGTTTCATGGTTCCAAGGTGGGTGAGGATCCACAATAATTCATTGATGAAGTCTATAAGGCGGTGGATATTATAGGATGTCTTTGGAAGAGAAGGCCGCCAAATTGGTGGCTTATGAACTTAAGGGAGTTGCTTGCTTAAGTTTGGTTTACTCAATGGAAATTTGAGAGAGTTGAAGAAAGGCTTATTGGTTGGGAGATGGTTTAAAACCACTTTTCTTGGTCGTTTCTTCTTATTTAAACTAAGGGAAGCTAAAGTAATAGTGTTCACAAACTTGAAGCAAGGTAGTATGAGTGTGAGGAAATATGCCCTCAAGTTTATTAAGTTATCCAAATATGATCCTTCATTGATGTCCAACTCCACGGCTCACATGAAACAATTTACATTGGGTGTGTCGGACTTGGTAAAGATGGAGTGTAAGGTTGTGATGGTCATTAAAGAGATGGATATCTCTAGATGATATGTCAAACAAGTGGAGGGTGACAAACTTTAAAAGATGAGGATGAAGGAGTCTAAAAAGGCTCGACATGATGGTGGACTTTCTTATGGTAAGTCTGGTGGTGGTTGTTTCCAACAACGTCAAGGATCTTCTAAAGGTGCTTCTCAAAGGATCAACAAAGAAAGGGTGTTTACCCCAAGGCTCAAGGTGATATTGTGAAGGGTGGTTCTACTCCTCCTAAGTGTCCAATATGTGGGAGGAACTATGTTGGTGAATGTTTGAGGGGTACCAATACTTGTTTTGGTTATGGAAGGATGGGCCACAAGATTGTCGATGTCCTAATGTTTCTAATAAATGTAAGAAATGGCAACTGCAAGGCTAAGTAGCTCAAACGAGGCAAGTGCAACAAGGTTCCCAAGCTCAAGATGGTGGTCCACATGGTAATCGGTTCTATGCTTTATGCTAGGTAGGAAATTGAGGAGTCTCGCAATGTGGCTACCAGTATGTTAAGAGTCTTTGATCATCATGTGTATGCTTTGCTTGACCACGATGCTAATATGTCTTTTAATAGTCCTTACTTTGCCATAGAGTTTGATGTGTCTTTGGAAGTTTTGTTAGAACCTTTTTCAGTCTATACTCCAATTGTTTAGTTAATCCTAGTCAAAAAAAGTCTAAGGAGTTTTCCCGTGTCGATTTTGCATAAAGTATTCCCATATGATCTAGTAGAGCCTGATATGATGAATTTTGATGTTATTCTTGGTATGGATTGGTTGCATAAATCCTATTTTTTATTGATTGTAGAACCCGTAAGGTCGTATTCCATGTTCCTATGAGCCTATCCTTGAATAGAAGGGAACAAATTCGGTGTTCAAAGGAAAGTTTTTCTCTTATATGAAAGATATGAAAATTATTTCCAATGGTTGTCTTTATCATGTGGTCCAAGTCATGTATGTTATGTCTCGTGTTCCTACTCTTGATTCGGTCACTATAGTTGATGAATTTCTTAATGTCTTTCCTAAGAATTTTCCCGGTATTCCTCTAATAAGGGAAATTGATTTTGTGTTGATATTTTTCCCGACACCCAACCAATTTCTATACCACCATATCGAATGTTCCCGATGGAGTTGAAAGAATTAAAGGACCAAATAAAGGACTTTCTTGATAAAGGGTTCTTAAGGCCTAGTATGTCGCCATGGGGTTCTCCCGTGTTGTTTGTAAGGAAGAAGGGTGGTTCATTTCAGATATGTGTGGATTATCGACAATTGAATAAGGTAACCATCAAAAACAAGTATCCACTTCCAGGGATCGATGACCTATTTGATCTACTAAAAGGTACAAGTTATTTTTTTAAGATTGATCTCCAGTATGGATATGACCAATCGAGGGTGAAGGAGGATGAAATTTCAAAGATGGCTTTTAGAACTCAGTATGGTCATTTTTAATTTTTGATTATGTCATTTGGACTAACAAATGCCCTCATCGTTTTCATGGATTTGATGAATAGGAACTTCAAGCCATATTTGGACCTATTTGTGGTTGTGTTCATAGATAACATATTGGTTTATTCACGGGATGTATAGGATCATAAGACCACCTGTGGATTGTGATTTAAACATTTAGAGATAGACAACTCTTTGTCAAATTAGCAAGTGTGAGTTTTAGCTAAGGGAGGTGGATTTTCTTAGCCACATTATCTCGGATGATGGTATTAGAGTTTACCCAAATAATACGGAGGCGATGAAGAATTAGCCATGACCATTGTCTCCATCCGATATTAGGAGCTTCATTGGTTTGGCTAGATATTATAGGAAATTTTTTGAAGGGTTTTCCTCTATTGCCTCTCTGTTGACTAAGTTGACCCAAAAGAAGGTGAAATTACAATAGTGCGATGAATGTGAAAAGAGTTTCCAAATGTTGAAGGATTGTCTTATGTTGGTTCCTATTTTGATATTTCTCAAAGGGCAAGATGGTTTTGTTATGTATTGTGGTGCCTCACAAATAGTCTTGGGTTGTGTCTTGATGAAACATCGAAAGGTCACCTCAAGGCAATTGAAAATGCATAAAAGGAAGTATCCGACCCATTATCTTGAATCATTGGTCATTTTGTTTGCATTGAAGATTTGGTGACATTAACTCTATGGGGTACATGTTGATATATTCACCTGCTACAAGAGTTAACAATATTTGTTTAGCCAAAGAGATTTGAATCTAAGGCAAAGGAGGTGGTTGCAACTTTTGAAGGATTAGGAAATGAGTGTGATGTATCACCCCAGCAAGGCTAATGTTGAGGCCGTGTCACGACCTGGATAGGGGGCCTAGATGTGACATGGCAAAAGAGGACCCGAAGACCCTCGATCAAGCCATCATAGCATCATTACACACATCATCGGTTCAGAAACGCGGAAGCTAAACACATAGCACGTAAATTCTAAGGAAATGGAGAATTGGGACTCAAGCTATGGGGGCAACAATGGGAATAGGACAAGCATGCTTGCACATAGCACATAGTCAATCACAATACCCAATCATGTAATTCATAGCATAATGAGAGAGACATTATCATAAATCAAGCAAAATAGCATCGTATTACATAACCAAATATCCAACATACAAGTCAACGTACAAGAGTAAAGATTTGTCCAATATTGCCTCTACATAGATGAGCGGGGCCTCGACAAGTTTGAGGCTCACCCTCAAGTCAATAGAAAGTAAATACATAGAAGTAAAGGGGTATATAGACGGTGGCTATTTCCCTTGAAAAAGAGAGCTCACCACTAGCAAATCTTCCACAAGATATCAAGCTAAATCCGGTAGAATGTAAATGTCACCCTTGGTCCCTACATGGTTAGAACATGTAGACAAGAATATGGGTTACCACAAGTAAGAACTAAGTATGTGGGCATGCAATGCATATGACAAGTATAGTATGACCAAGCAACATGTCAAGGGGACAAGTGATACGAAAGGAATGCACTTAGCCAAAGAGTAGTATAACAATATGGCATTCCATGATGCATGAGATGCAATCCTATGATCATATATATATATCGGGGACGTAACCTCAACTGACAAAATGAAAAGACCCAAGCGAGCCACTATCCGAATCCTGACTACTTGCCAAGTAGTACCCTAAACACCCTTGAAACAGGGAGTAACATGACGGAGTTCCCTATATAGGAAATTAACCCATAGTGGCACATGGTTTAACAGAAAAGAGTATGGACCCTATGGAGATAGTCCACCCGCCTCCAATCCCTCGGTACTAAGACTCATCCCACGGGAATACGTATAGGCACATGCAACATTTAAATCGGAAGACTTACATTTACTTTCAAAGCATGCATACTTAGTCAAAATGAAACCAATGTTCAAATCATGTACATGCTTCAGCCAAAGGCCATCAAAAGTTTACAAAACGTTTCATGATTATGTCTTGTCAATGCAATGAGAGTAACTCATCTACATAGATTATCATATTAAGCCTTGGAACTTGTCAAGTTGGTGCAAGCACCCATAATGCTCATAGAGCCATAACAAAGAGACTATGTGATCACAAGCCTTACATATCTTATCATA
>JBCEWC010008403.1:0-20034 GCA_038996855.1 Solanum aculeatissimum | reverse complement strand
ATGAGTGTAATGATGCTATGATGTCTTGATCGAGGGTCTTCGGGTCCTCTTTCGCCATGTCACATCTAGGCCCCTATTCGGGTCGTGACAAGGTGGGTCTTCAGAAATAAATTTGATGAACATGGTAATATAGTCAAAAACAAATCTAGATTGTTGGTTCAAGGATACAAGTAGGAAAAATGTATTGATTATGATGAGACTTTTACACCAGTTGCTAGAATGGAAGCAATAAGGATACTTATTGCATTTGTAGCTTTTATGGATTTCAAGTTGTATCAAATAGATGTCAAGAGTGATTTCTAGAATGATTATCTGAAGAAAGAGATTTATGTGTAACAACCCGCTGGGTTTGAAGATATTGATCAGTATAATCATGTCCTCAAGTTAGACAAAACACTTTATGCATCGTATGAGAGATTGTCCAAGTTCTTGTTGGAAAATGGCTTTAAAAAAGGCAGAATTGATAATACTTTATTCTTGAAAACAAGAGGAAGGGACCAACTCATAATTCAAGTTTATGTTGATGATATAATATTTGGTGCAACATTAGGATTTATGTGTGATAAACTTTTTGGTATCATGAGAAGTTAGTTCAAGATGAGCATGATAGGAGAATTATGTTTCTTCCGCTTATAGATTAAGCAATCTTTATAAGGGATTTTGATTAGTAAAAAAAAATACATCAAAGAGTTGTTAAAGAAGTTTTTAAATAGAGAATGCAAAGCCTATTGATATTCCCATGCGTACCAATTCCAAACTTCATGCAGATGAACCTCATCTCTTAGTAATTGAGACTATGTACAGGGGGTATCATTGGCTCATTGCTATACTTGACTGCACATCAACCAAATATTGTATTTAGTTTTAGAATGTGTGCAAGGTTCCATGCAAAGTCTAAGGAATCTTATTTGAAGGTTGTTAAATAGATTCTTAGGTACCTAAAGATAACATGGGATCTGGTCCTGCACTATCCCTTTGGTGATTCTTTTAAACTGGTTGGATATGCTGATGCTGGCTATGATGGATATCAAGTTGATAGAAAGAGTACTTCTAAAATGGCTCATTTTCTAGGGTCATATATTATTTTATGATAAACCAAAAAGCAAAATTCAATTGCTCTTTCAATAGTTGAGGCAAAATATGTAGCTGCTACATCTTATTATGTACAGTTGTTTGGATCAAGTAACAACTCAAGGATTTTGGTGTGATTACTCATACTATTCCACTATCGTGTGACAACCCCAATGCACTCAACATAGCAAAAAATCAAGTTCATCACAAAATGACCAAACACATTAATGTGAGACACTACTTTTTAAGAGACAGTGTTGAAAAAGAAAAATTGGCATGAAATTTTACAAGACTAAGAATCAAATTGCTGATATTTTCATCGAACCCCCAAGTAGAGAGATATTTGAGAAGAATCGCATGAAGCTTAGATGTTAAAAGTGATTGAATGATCAAGATTGAACTTCAATCCCTTGATTGACTATGATCAGGGAGCAGGTATCCTTGTTTATAATTATGCATGTTCATTGATAAACTCAATCTTGTATCTTTTGTAGATATACTTGCACAAAAGATTGGCTACAAGTAATGGAACGAAAAGAAGATATGAGCAGCCACATTCATATTGCAAAGAGGGACTTGGTCTCTACTCAAGGTTTGTATTCTTAATATAGTGCCAAATTTTCTTTAAAAGCTAATATGACTGTCATGTGTCAGTCATCCTTTTTCTTACTCTTGTCCCATCTCTTTGATTTTACTCGACGCCCCTTTGCAAGGGAATAAATACATCTCTTTATTTCCTTTGTGTCTTCTTTCATGCCTTAAATCCTCTACGAATCTCTTTAAATTCATCATGTTAGCTAAAAAAAAGAAACCCATAAAGTTTTTTTCTATCTAAACTCCTCTTCTCCCAAAATGACTAAGTCTTCAAGTTCCTCTCAAAAGGAACCAACTGCTCCAAATAAGATTTCACTCTATAGAATGATTGCTTCATCACCTACTTCAACCACTCATCCAATTGAAGAAAAAGCCTTCTTTACAGAGGCTCTTACAACCCTTGTATGGTCCTCAATCTTAACTCTCTTCTTCATCAATCTCCAGATGACTCAGTTTAGCCTTAGGCTCTTCCTGAAAAAGAAGCACTCCAACCTAGTCCTACTTCATTTGGATTTTTTAATCAAAATTTTGATGGACATCTGTCGATGAGCAAGATTATTGAGTCAAATATCCTGGTAGCGAGTGAGGAATTGGTGATTAAAGTTTAATGTAAAGGGGAGATGAAAATAGGAACCTATTTTCTAAAGAAATTATGAAGTCTCTAGAGGTGAAGAAAGTGGATACTTTTTGTAAGTTTGACAAAACTCCTGTTGCTGACCCACATCTCAATTAAAATAATAATGAAGAAGAAGGTGATAATAATTATTCTTTGGTATGGGAAGTTTGAAGAAGGATGGTAACTTTATCTAGTAAAGGAAAGGAAAAACTCTTAAAAGAGAAAGATTCTAGAGCTACTCCTTACTCGACTTGAGGATCATAAAGAAAACATCTTGATGATTCCATAAGGACCAAAAAGTCTCAAACCATTAAGAATAGACAAAAAAGAAGAAGATCGATTGATGAATGCCAAATCCATGAGACTGTAGTAGTAGATGTCTCAAAGGGAAAGGAAAGCAGCGACATAGAGCCAGATGATTTGATAGAGGTAGTCAGAAAGAAGTGTAGGTAGATTCAAACAAGGCAAAAACCAAAACCCAAACAAGTAGAGAAAGAGTCTACATCATTACATGCAGATAAGAAAAAAAAGAGCATCTTAGTTACCATCTATTGATTGAGTCTACATATTCCTACTTTTATGCATGATTCATGTTGGAAATTATCATCTATTGATTGAAATGCGTGAAATGAGCTAATAGTTATGAACCCTTTACATTACTATATTGGATTGATGATTTCTTAAGTAAGTTTTCTTAAATCTTTGCCTAAATGCTATATTTTGGTTTAAATCATTAATATTGTGTTCAAATGAGTATGTATTGTTATTTATTTATATGAGTTGATGAATTTTGAAAAATGCCCTATCTTAAACTATTATGGATTTTTGAATCTCATTGGGTTGTTTAAATTATGATTTTAAATGATATATTCTCACGATAGATATGCACATTCCTATGGAATCTCATGTTGATAGTTGAATTTACAAGAACTTATGCTATGGTCCAATTATGTACATGAATGTAATTTACAAGAATATGGTCAAGATTATAAAACCCTTTTTTAGGCTATTATAACACACCTTCTTGTAAAAGGAAAATGCTCACTTGAAGGGGGACACTAATTTTAATGAGTTACTTCTATTATGATATTATAATTTATAAGTTTATGCATGTCATTATTATACTTATGTTTATATATTTCATGGGACTAGACTTAGTGAAGTCAAGAATGAATGATTGAAATGTGAGTTCCCTTACCTAGCTATTATTATGAGATGATAGAAGGCCATTAGTACAGACATATACAAAACTTAGGAGCTATCCATATGATGATAATTAATGTTCTAAATGCTTATGGGATGGGTTGGTAGAATATCTCTCCATATTAAACGACTCTATGATTTATTCTTATGATCGATCTGTGAGAGTTATACTAAGCACCGAGTGGGATTTTATTCATGGCTCCTTTCAACCATGAAGCCCCAAATGGATTTTTTCAATTGATTTTATAAAATTATTCTTACTTTAAATATGGGTCTTCAAATTTATTGTTGATTTAATTAAATTTAAGTATGGATTGTACTTATTATATGATTTTAAGATAATTTAAGTTCAATTATCATGGTTTGCATTGAAATTATGAAGATTTGAATATGCATTGTCCCTTGAAAGCTTGTTTTAAGCATGGGTAATCTAAATTGTGATTTAAATTGGAATTTACTCATGGATTTAACTTGAATTTCATATTGTATTGTTGATTTAAGATTGAATCTCTATTTTCCATGCATTCATCTCATCATTCATGACATATGCATACTTGAAACTTGATTTTGATGAAACTCTTGATATGAGCTTAGTCCCACCTTGACTTGATTTGATTTGATTTTGGAAGGACATGAGATATGACTAGAATGTGATCACATCTTGTCTTGACTTGGCCCTTTGAGCACCTTGGGTATTTACACCATCTTGTACTTGTATTAAATGAGCTACTCCTATGCATTGATCCATGCACTTGATACTTGAACTTTTGTTTTGGCTTTTGAGCCCAATCTTACATTTTATTATTTTGAAGGACAAATCCCCATTTGAAATCATGTATATGTATATGTATTCTCGTGGGATGAGACTTAGTAACAAGGGATTGGAGTCGGGGTGGACGATCCAAGGGTCCATACTCCTTTCCGTCAAACCATGTGTCAACATGGGATTCTCCCTTCTTGGGATTGACTTATATTCTCCTTTTTAGGGTTGACTTGGGATCTACCTGGCAAGTAGTCCAATTCCAAGTAGTAGCTTGTTTGGTCCCCCTTGTTGTTAGTTGAGGTCACATCCCCGCTATGAATATGGAACTATCGCATTCACGCATCATGAATTTCATGGCATATTGACATAATATCCTTCTTTGCTTATATACTTATTTCTATATATATGTGCCCTTGCCATCTAACTTGTTTTGCAGGATTTCATGTTCATATGCATTGCATATTATGTACTAACTCATACTCTTCATCTACATGATCTAACCATGTAGGGACCGAAGACGATATTTATCCACCTTTGGACGGTTAGCTTGGTGATCTCGGATTGTAGTGGTGAGCCCTTTATTCTAAGGGCAAGACCCACCTTCCTCTACCTTATGTTATGTTATGTCCTTCCTATCTTATGACTTGAGGGTGAGCCTGGGTTATGTCTTGGTCGCCGTCTTATTCTATGTAGAGGCATTGTTGGATATATCGAATTCTATTGTATGCCGTATTATATGTTTGTATGAGATGTTTCAACTTGATTAAATTCTCTACAATGCTATTTAGGGTTTAAAATTTCATTATGGGTTAGTTGAATTTTTCTTCAATTTCATAAATTGAGTTCCAACTATTGTTTATTTACTCAATTAAACATGGATTATTCTTTAATTACATGATTTGATGATTTGTAAGAAATTTCTCCCACAAGCTACTTAGGATTTATGAACTTGTGAATTTTTCTAAATTTTGATTCAATTGATCCTATTTTATATAATATGCATGAATTTATCCTAATTATAAAAGTTCTAATCAATTGATTGTAAATTCAACTTCTACCTAAATTATTCGTATCAAGTCATGATTATGAAATTTCAAGTGTTCAAGCATGTTTATGAAAAGGGTGACTTAAGACTTCAAAGGTGACTTAAGATCCCAACGAAACTCTTAATTGAGGAAGGATTCGTAATGATGGAAAACTTACACCCACATTGCATGAATCACATGATAATGAGCTATTCTATGAATGAGTTTCTATGAGTTGGATTGGTGACATGACTAGCCTTTTCTATGTGACAGGTTTATGAAAATTATCAACTATGATTTATTACAAGCCTTATAAATCTATGACAAGTATGTTTTTTATGAAATTATTTCATGGAATTTGACTTAGCACCAAATGATACTTGATGTAGGAACTCAACCCAAGAGGTCCTTAGTAGCGATTTGTGGTCTCATAATTACGTTGTCACCGTAGGATCATTTGCTAACATGGCCTAACTAGTGGGTGAATCCGCATATAACACATGTTCATGACATTCATTCATACAGGGTAGAGTTTTATCTTGGTAAGTAGATTTTCTTTTCTCTAATGTACGAGTAGACATTGGGATTCTACGTTATAACTCGCATGATCTTATCCTCGGTTATGGTAACATTCCACATATGTATGATCCTTACGATGATTTACTTGACTGCTCATAACGTTTACCTTTATATGATGTTCTTATGATTTACTTATATATTGGCCTTTCTCATGCCTAATTATGATTCTACTGCTCTTTTACCATGATATTTGAAATGGTTACTTTTGTATTATAATTTATTGTGCATTGAATTGCCTACATATTTAGTACATTCAAACACACTAATACATACTCTTGCCTACATTATTTTATAATGTAGGAGCGGGTTCCCACTCTACTTCTCACGCTTGTGGCTAGAATTTGGCACTTAATTTGAAGACTTGTGGTGAGTCCTCATGCTTCCAGGCAAAGTCTAATATTACTCTATGATTATTGCTTTAGCTTTTGGAATATTATGAGACTAACTCTTGTACTACTTTTTCCTTGAGGGTGAGCTATGGACATATCTTAGCCTCGCCTATGCTATACTGTGTAGAGGCATATTGGATTGTGTAAAAAGTCTATGTTGTCTTTTCATTGTCACAAAAGTTTCAACTTTTCGCTTATGGGATTGAAACGAAACCCATTCCCCACTCTTGTATAGGTTGTGATGATACTTAATTTTTACCTTATATGTTTGATATGCTAAAAGGTTTGATTAGACTTCCTTCGGGGATCCTAACTGCCATTTAACACCTAGGGCCGACATATTTCTTGTTAGTTTTTTAAGAATCTGATTCTTTAGAACACATAGCAACAACATAAAATAACATCAATAATGAGAATTCAGTTGTTATGACATGAATTTTTAATACATTGCACCCCTGAATCTCTAAGAAATATGTATTACTTGATATAATCAGAAAATATGGAATTCAACTAAGCACACTTACTCACATAGTAATAATTTCTAAATTGTTGAGATTAAAATACAATTCATATAACTAAATAAGGTGAGTAGAAAGTTGCTAAAACTTATTCCCAATTAAGTACTCATTCCAACTAAGTTATATGATGTAGTTTGACTTGATGCAGAGTTTAAGAAAAAAAACTTTTGAAATTAGTGATCTAGTATAAAATATAGATGTTTGTATAGCTATAAATAATTTCATTAAGGGTAAAATTGATATTTTAAGAGTAAATTGTTATAAAATTTTAAAATATGTCATTCTTTTTTATACTAACTTTGAAGAAAAACAAAACATATATACTGAAACAAAGAGTGTAGTAAAGCGGATTATGCAAAATTGACTATCATTAGAATAACCAATAAAAGTGTATCAATTATTTGGTTCTCTTTCGATAATTGATTGAAAAGGAAACATTCTTTGATTTTCTAGCCAGATTGAACCAAAATATAATCAAAACAGGGTTCAAGTTCTTGTCGAAGTTATTTTTCTTCTCTAGAGGATGCATACTTCTATGTTCAATGGAAAAGTTGATGAGGTGTCATGCTTTATCAAGCTCCAATTCAAAAGTCTATGTTAACTGTTAAAGATCGAGACAAGATCGATCAGTTAAATATAAGTTTCAGTTACTATTGATAATCCTTGATGAAGAGGCCATGTCAAAGTATAACTCTATCTCTTAGATAGTTGTCTTGTATTGGGAGTATTACTCTCTTAAGTTCTGTAGACTAGTAAGTGGATAAATACAATATGATGTACTCTGTAAATTCCATCAGCTAATACAAAGCATTACGCAATACATTAGCCTCAAATTTGTCACTCACATTGGAAGTGGCAGTGTATCTGGTTTAAAACTAAAAGAGGTCCTTGTTGTCCCTGAACTTAAGAAGAAATCATTTTCAATAAGTAAGCTATCAGTAAGTAAGCTGGCTAAGGACAATTACTATACAATTGAGTTTGATGAATCAACTTTTGATGTAAAGGACAAGAAACATGAAAGCACCTGGCCAAGGGATCTAGAAGAGAAGGTATCTATGCCTTAGAAGATAACAATCTGCTAGCATTGACAACAACACAGAAAGGAAGAAATAGTTTCAGTTCTAGATTTTGTTCTAGTGATGATTGGCATGTCAGACTTGGGCACCCAAACTTTAAATTTTTAGAAGTTTTAGACAAAATTAAGTGTATCAATATCATTTATTGGAATAAAATCCTACTGTTTGTGTTAGTTGTCAAATAGAAAAAGGTTGTAAATTGCCTTTTAGTTTGAGAAATAAAACTGAGAAAGTACCATTGCTGAAAATACATTGTGATTTGTGGGATCCTGCACCTGTTGAATCTTCACAGCACAAAAAACTCTATGCATTACTTGTGGATGATCTTAGTAGGTATACTTGGCTATATCCATTGACAAGGAAATTAGATTTTTTGAAGTGTTTGTTAAGTTCCAAAAAATGATTGAAAAATAATTTACTAAAAGCATTAAGGTATTCCAATGTGATGGAGGTGGTGAATTCTCTAGCTCAACGTTCATTAACCACTTGGAAAACTATGGTATTGTTAGGTATATCTTCTGTCCAAATACACTTGAGAAGAATGGTATTGCTGAAAGGAAACATAGGCATGTGGTAGAAACTGGTTTAACACCGTTATTTTCTGCTAAGCTGCCTTTATTTATGTGGTCAAAAGCCTTCCCATACAGTAGCACTTAAAAGACACACCTTTCCATAAACTTCATGGAACACATCCTGACCACAATAGTTTAAAGATGTTTGGGTGCAGGTGATTTCCCTACATCAAAGGAAGCAACAAGTTCTCACCAAAGACATATCCATATGTCTTCATTGGATACAGTAGCCTCCACAAAGGATACAGATGCTATGATCCATCCACAAGAAGAGTATTATATCAAGACATGTTGTTTTGATGAACTAACTCTTCCTTATGTCAGGGAAACAACAATGAAAGTGATTTTGCATGTTCTCTGAAAAATAAAGATGATTTTTTGGAGGTAAAAATATCTTAGATATTTAGTAAACCTTTCTAGAATATTGTATTGTAATATCTTGGATATTTTTATCTAGGAAAAATCTAGAAAACTAGAGTATAGATATTTTAGGAAGATATTGTAGTAGATTATAGAATAATCTAGATTTTTGTTAGAAGATAATATCTAGATATTTCTTGTAGATATATCTAGAATGATATCTAGAACCATCCCTCCACAACTATAAATAGGGATGACCATACTCATTTGTAAGCAACCAAAACCCAACCAAAAATCCAAATCAAAGAGTCTTTTCTAATAAAGTTCTCATTTCCAAAATTTTCCTTCTCCTTTCTAGCTTCCTCTTCTATAGTTGAATTTTCTGATCTTAGTTAACGATCTTGGGCTAGCAGAAGGTCTCTCGATTATACTTTTCTTCTGCTATATTTCTCTACATAGTATCAGAGCCATAACCATATATTGGCTTGTGGGTTTACTTCAAGATCGGGTTGGTAGTTAATTCAACTGGTTTGTCCACATGGATTTAAGCGGTCGTGTTAATGGATTGGGGATGGAGTTGTTGAACCAATCTAATTACAAGGTATGGAAGATATGTATGGAGTCATATCTTGTGAGCGAGAATTTGTGGGATGTTGTTAATGGGATAAACACAAGTCCTCCTGTTGACGGACCGGAGAATAACAATGCATACAAGAAGTAGAAGCAAATTAATGCAAAGACGGAGTTCATTCTGAAGAGGACAATCTCCTCCGGTTTATTTGATCATATTATAAAGTGTAAATTGGATCATGAAATATGGAGAACCCTCGATCGTTTGTTCAACAAGAAGAATGAATCTTGGCTACAGATATTGGAGAATCAATTGGATAACACCAATCAAGGTAATCTTTCTATCGCCGAGTATTTTTTGAAGATTAAGAACTTATGTTCTGAGATATCTTTATTGAATCCGGAGGACGCTATCTTTGAAGCACGAATGAGAAGAATTATCATTCGTGGTTTGAAACCTGAATATATTCCATTTGTGACATCAATTCAAGGATGGGCTCAACAACCATCCTTGGAGGAATTTGAGAATTTATTGTCGTCACAAAAGTTACTAGCCAAACAGTTGGCTAGTGTATTTGTTAACGAAGGGGAAAGACATGCTCTTGTAGCTTACAAGAGAAACTTTAAAGGAAAAAGAAGAGATGTATCATAGTTTGGATTATCAAGTGGTTCAAGCTCACTTTGGAAGAAAGAAGAGTCTTCTAACTATTATGGTAAGAAGTCTATCATATGCTATCGATGTGGAGAAATAGGGCATATAAAAAGATATTGTCGAGCCAAAGAGAGCAATATGGATCAAATTGAGAAAGGTATTAAAGAAGAAGAAGACTGGGGAATGTGCTTCTTAGCTGAGGCTCGAGAAATAGATGCCATGGTTTCCATCAACCTTGAAGGAGACTGGATTGAGAGTTCAAAATATAATGCAATTGATCATATGGACAAGCAAGACATTCATGTCATCAAAATGCAGCAAGAAACTTTCGAAGTTATTCATACTGGTGATATGATAGCTTCTATTGAAGAAATCAAAGAAGTAGATCCTCAAGAAGTGGTATCTGAAACTATATATGCTAACAGTGACATGTTTGGAAAAAGAATTGACGAAGATGTATTAGAAGTTGAAGTCTCTGATCAAACATCAGTCACATCAAGGTCAATTATTGGCTTAGATCAAATATTGAAAGCAAATGCAGAAGATAAAGATCAAACAAATAAAAAAGTTGACCTTTAAAGCCAAATGTCAAGTGGAGAGAGATACGACATAATTTTTGAAAGCTTTGAAGCTGATAAACTAGTTATTGAAGAGATAAAAAGAGAGTCTAGTGGTGGATCCTATCATGGTGCAGAAGCTTCACAAAAAATTAATGGCATGTCTCTGGATAATGCAATTGTCGAGGAGCTAAGAGAAAGGGAGAGTGCAAGAACTCGACAAGGAGATACTTCACATGGATCGATTAGAGATGAAGAATCTTCATCACTTAAAGAAGCAAGAGGAGTCCAGAAGAAATTGTCGAGAATCTCACCAAGGCATGGCTCAAAGCTTCGTTTGAGTTCCTCCATGACAAGTGCAGGATAGTTTCCAAAAAATCACTTTAAGAGAGTGTGAAAAATAAAGATGATTTTTAGAGGTAAAAATATCTTAGATATTTAGTAAACCTTTCTCGAATATTGTATTGTAATATCTTGGATATTTGTATCTAGGAAAAATCTAGAAAACTAGAGTATAGATATTTTAGGAAAATATTTGTAGTAGATTATGGAATAATCTAGATTTTTGTTAGAAGATAATATCTAGATATTTCTTGTTGATATATCTAGAATGATATCTAAAACCATCCCTCCACAACTATAAATAGAGATGACCATACTCATTTGTAAGCAACCAAAACCCAACCAAAAATACAAATCAAAGAGTCTTTTCTAATAAAGTTCTCATTTTCAAAATCTTCCTTCTCCTTTCTAGCTTTCTCTTCTATAGTTGAATCTTCCGATCTTAGTTAACGATCTTGGGCTAGCAAAGGTCCTTTAGTTAATGTTGTGTCCTGCACTAAGAATCTTGTAAGATTAAATTTCTAATCTATAAAGGAATCCTGATCATTATGTGTAAGTGTTTTTCTGTTTTTGAGATTCTTGGTTAGCTATGACTTTGAATCTATGGATAGAAGTCTACATTAATGAAGTATGAGTGTAGTGTAGGTTGTTGGGTAAATTGTTAGTGCTCTAAGTCGTGTAATAGGGTTGTTGCAAGCAAGGGGATGAAAAGGGGTAGCGCAAATTAACAACTGATTGTATTTCACTGCTCTTGCATCTTAGTGGATTTTGGTGTTTTGAAAATCCTATAAAACATATCGTGGTTGTTTCTCCCTTGAGCAGGAGTTTCTCCACGTAAAATCTAATGTTCTTACTATCTGTTCATTTTTTGCCTTTTAGTTCTTATAGTGTTACTATGATAAGGGACCAAGTCCCTGACTGTAGTGGACACATATATTTCAACAAAAGCATTTCGCAATACATTAGCCTCAGATTTGTAACTTCTTTTATGAAGCACCTAGGGTGATTACTATCATTAAGGATTAATTTTACTGCAATTTTCGTGAAAATCCAAGGGATACAAAGGAAACATGTGGGAAGTTACATGGTAGATAATAAGAGGTCATGTGGAAAATTTGTAGGTTCATCAAAAGTTCTGGATAATACTGCAAAACATATGCCGACAAGTTTAACAAGAGTCATGTATGATCCACGAGATCCTCATGTACAAATTGTCTTTCACATTTTGCAGTGTTTGAAATCTTGTAAGGAAATATTTACTTTTCTCTAAAAAGGTTCACTTCTAGATAGAAGCCTTTGCATGATTGAGCTTGATCTTTAGATACGAAAAGATCACATCTAGTTACTGTACACTCTAGAATTAGGAACACGTTAGTTGAACAAGTAGAAAGCAAAAGTAAATGTAAAATCAAGTGACGACTCAAAATATAAAAGCTATGGCATAGGGTGAATGTGAGTTTCTTTGTCTATAAAGATACCGGAAGAATTGAGATTATCTTAAAATAGGATAACTTTTCTTGTAGTGCAATAACAAAGCTGCAATCAGTATAACTAGGAATCCTGTTCAATATGACTGAAGAGAAGGTTACTGGTGGCACCTTGAATTTACTTCATGTACCGCCAGTAAAACAACTAGTAGATGTGCTAATGAAAGGCCTCAACAAAAGGACTTGCATACTTTGGCTGCTAGTTGTGCATGTGCGGCATTTTTATCCAACTGGATGGGAAGTATTAATTTTGTTATTAAATTAGCATGATTGTAGAAGACTTTATTTTTCTTTTGTTTGTAGAGTAATTAAAGAAATAAAATGTTTTCTTTTATTGTAATTGATTGTCTTTCTTTAATTAGTTAGAATTCATTTAATAAAAACTCCCATACAACAATACAAGAAGTCTTTCCCCTTGTAAAATCACCAAAAACTTTCTCTATTAAGGAAGTTCAACTCTAAACTTTGAGGTTGAGGTTGACACATAGCTGATTGATAAGGTATGGTAATGGACTAACCTCATCCTGTAGAGCAGAAGAAGATGGTTGAATGGGAGGTTCCTTATACTTGAAAGTACCAAAATCTACTGATAACCTGCTCGGTGACCCAATAAATAAATGATTAAAAACTACTCACAATGTGCAAAGTATTCAAAGAAATGGCAAATGTAGAATTAAGATTACCTTTTATCTTTACGAGCTTCAGGTTGAGCCTCAGCTGCAGCTGCCCTGAGTGAGAGAGGCACACTAGAAGGAATTGGCTTTCCACCGAAATGGCTGGATCGATTAGCTGCAAGAGAACGAGCAGATAGAGGCTGTTCGAGGACACTTGATTGATTGCCAGCCAAAGGTGTAGTAGGTGCGCGAGCAGATGGTGGTTGTTCCAAAGTGTTTTTAGATAGAAAAGTCAGCTTATTTGGGACAGCAGCACAAGATGTCTGAGAAGGTTGTTGCTGTTCGGCTGAACGAAGAGAAGTTCGAATAGGCGTGGTTGAGCGAGCTGACAAAGGCTGCTGGTCCAAAAACTCCGAAGATGAAGATGGACGGATTCCTAATATTGATGCTGGACGTGTAGCTTGTTCTACGGATGTCCGAATTGATGATGGACGTGTAGCTGATGCATTTGTCTCTAAGGATGTACGAACTGTCTGATAGAGAACAAACAAACCAAATTCTGATTTATAACACAAGTAAATTGAGAGCTGAGGAGGTTGTTTATTAATTAGAGTACCTTTTGCTGATCTAAAGAGTCTGTTGATGTAGAGGGTCGGATTGCCTGTGGTTCTATGGATGTACGAACTGACTAATGCAGAATAAAAACACCAAATGAAACTCAAAGAAAAATATAGGAAATTAAAGGATGCATGTCAAGTTTATTACCAACGGAGTACTTCTTCTATTGGGCCTTCCACCAGCAAGCCCAATAGCAGTTGAGGGAGCCACAGGGTTATACTCATACAGCTCGTCTTCCTCATCGTCATCATCCGCTTGTTGACACGCCATTACCTGTGCCAGCCTCTGTGCCGCTGCCTTTGCATTCTGTGGACGACGTCCTGCATTTGACCCTGACCGTGCGTGCCCATGCATGATGGAGGGGAAGGGTGATCAAACAAATACCTAAACTCTCAATGTTCCATGAATCAATTGTTCATGTTAATCTAATACATGCTACAAATTTGCCCACCAATTATGAAAATTTATTTGTTGGTTTTTGGGGTAACAAGTTGAATGAATATTAGAATTTTGCAGATGAGATCAGAGTTACCACCTTGGATGTAGGGAATAAGTTGAAACCTAAGATGCGAATAATGCTATCTATGCTTACAAGCAGTGATAAAATCGCGTATAACAAGTCAAATGATAGCCTTTTTAACCATAACTAGTTTAGTTTTTTTGACACGTGCGTGTTGCACGTATATTGCAGATTATATATATATATATATATAGTACTTCTTCCATTCATTTTTAGTTGTTCGTGCTTTTTAAAAGTCAATTTAATTATGTTTTAAAGAAAAAAAAGATTACATTAATTTGATATTTTTAAATAAAAATTTAAATATTCAAAACTATACGAGAAAACACTATAAATTGTAATTTTTACCCATATCAATATGATTAAAAAAAAATAATCCTAAAATGTTAATCAAAATTCATATTGTTTGACTCTCAAAAATGAAATCATGACAATAAAAATGAACAAAAGAAGTACTCCCTCCGTCCAACTTTACTTGGCCCCTATTGACTTGACACAGGAATTAAGAAGTAGTAAATAATAGGAATAATTTTACCAAATCACCCTTTGAATATAATTAATACATTGTATTGAAAATGTAATAGGGAAATAACTACAATTAATGACAAGGGTAAATTAGGAACTAAGAGTAAAATTATCTCTTGATTTCATAAACTGGACAAGTATTGTTGGACATCCTAAAATAGTATAGGGGTCAAATAAAGATGGACGGAGGGAGTATATAGTTTTATAAAATATATCTATATATAGCTCCTTTGATATGCACTTATTAATTAATTAGTCGTTGTGATGTTTTAAGCATATCCTGACTTTTAATTAATTGAAACGTGCAGATTCCTCTTCTTGTTAATATTCACAAGTTTATCATGATTATTAATAGCTTCACTACTTAAATTATTCATGTGTTATGTTGAACTACTATTGTTACTTCATATATTTGATGAAATTATTATCATATATATATATATATATATATATTAAAAATGGAAAGATATCAAGTGCAAAATTGGACTACCATTTTATCCCTACATTTAGTAAAACATTTAACTAAATATAAATATTAAATAGTAACCATCATTTTAAATCACCAATTGATCATTAATATGACCAAAACGTTGAGAAGCTAAAAAGTTGGAAAAAAAAGAGTAACATAACAGAATTGTATATGAATGGTTATATCTTCATTAATATACTTTAATGATGCTTTAAAATTTTAAGAAATGTGTGGGATTAATATTTTTAAGGGCAGAAAGAACACACACCTCCTACATTACAAAGGTTAGTAGCTAGGGTGAATGAGACTTGACGAAATCTTACTAAATATTTTAATTGTTATACTAATTAACAATTAATTGGTATTAGTTACAATGTTGTATGCATTTTCAGACTTGATGAAATCTTACAATTCTTAATTGCGGTACTAATTAACAACTACTAGGAAAATGGAAGAATAGCAAGCTTTTAACTACCCGATACAAAACTTTTTGGTTTTCTATGGTTAATAACAAATTGAACTAATGATGAAATTAAATATTTTATCTCGTGTTATGCCATAATTCAATTACACTTTTTAGAACACAAAATGCTTTGATTGCTTCCTTTTTTAAGATCAAGTATTTTTTTCATATTCTTTGTAATGTTATTGAATGGTGAACTTTAATAAGTTTTGGTTCATCATGCTATTAACTTTAGCCATTTTTTGACCACCTAGAAATATAGTATGGGATGGTCGAGATTCTGTCTGCTTTTAATTAACTAATTTTAGTTTTCACTTTAAGAAGAACACTTCATGTGAAATACTTAACCCTTTTGTAGGGTAAGAAGTTAAAAGGCGCAGATTCAATGGCCTATTTGAGTACTTTGGATGTTCGATCCTCACAGGGCGCCAACGGGTGAGATGGAAAATATCACTTATTAGTTTCTTATCCAAACTATCACTTATTAGTTTGAGAAACGCGTCTCTATCTTTTATTCCACTCTCATCATGGTGTGAGTACTACACTCTCTCTTTTATTTTAAAAAAAATATCACATCACACTCCATGGACAAAACATTCCACCTTGGTAAAAGATAAATAAATTATAGTATTAGTTAAAATTTAATATTAAATTATTATTATTTAAAATTTTTTTATAAAATAAAATATAAAATATTTTTCTTACCTCACCCCAGCACTTCCTCTCACCGTACCCCTCGAACCAACCAATGGTTTTTTTTAAAAAAAATTGTAAAAATTTTTCAAAAATTTCTTACTTCATCTCCCTCTTAAAATAGTAATTTAGATATTATTTTAATTTTTTTAGAAAAAATAATTCTACGCTACCCACCTAATCCTCCACTTTTATTCTTTTTATTATTTTTAGAAAATTATTTTTTATTTGTCACAAGATTTATTTTTAAAATAAAATTTTATTTCTGTTATATTCGATAAACAAGTAAAAAAAAAATTCTAAAAATATTGTCGCGTCCCATTTTTTCCTCGCGAAAAAGGGAACCTGGACGACGTCGTGGCGACAACTCTGATCTTTTAGGATTTTATTTAGGAAGAGTCGCCACCTAATGAATTGAGGTGCATTAGGACACCATTCTAGGCCTAATTCTAAACCTAAGGGTCAAAGCTAACTAGAGACTAGGGTAAGGGGGTTACCTCAAGGGGAAGATGTTAGGCACCCCTCGAGGTCCACAAAGGCGAGTCCCAACAGTGTCTCTTTCTATGTGGGTTACGACAAAGAAAAGTCTCTTATTTTATTAAAAGATTTTATCCTAAAAATTACCTAAGTGATAAAAGAGTTTTTATGAATATTGAATTAAGCGTAACTTGTTATTTAAGAAAATAAATTATTATTATTTTTTTTAATTTTAAAGTTTATTTTCCTAAGAAGTTTTGCCTAAGTGATAACAAAGAAATTCGAAAACTGTCAACAAAAAATAAATTAGAACTACCCCAAATAATTAAATACAAGAGAAAAGAGTAAACTATGCAAAATTTAATTACCACTCGGATCAGTTACTCGACTCTTTATTTCAAAAGACAAATCAAAGTTTGTCAATTTTAGCTTGCTTGGCTTATTTAAGTCTAAGGACAAAAATCAAAGTTTTGCCCTTTTGAAGCTCGAGTTTTGATCATCATTTCCGAAGGCCCTATTTACCCCTACCCATCCTAAATTGGATTTTTTATTTAACTTAAAGGCGTGCTACAAAAATAGAAAAATCTAACGAGTCCTAAAGTGCCTATCGTCCCTCCTAAGGTCCAAGAGACATTTGGACTTTCTAACTTTGGTGGGTTCTAGAATAAAGAATATAGGTTTTCCTAGTTAGACACGATGTCAAACAAAACAAATGGGACAACATTTAGCAAATAAAGTCTCAAATAGCCTCTCAAATAATTTTTTTTTAAAACATGAATGGTACAACGATTGCGTACATCAACGATCTAAAAGAAAAACTTACGTCACTTAAAGAAGTTATTTTTTTGACCAAAAATATGTTGAGTTATACTCTCTTGAACATATAATCATAATACTTTAAAATATTTCAAGCTTTATAATCATACTTCTAGATAACTTTCAAAAATATGTATTGGGTCGCATTTAAAAATCACAACTATATTATTTAAAAATAAAACATTTTATTTCAACCTAAGGGTGTAATGCATTTTAAGGTATTCAAAAAAAAGGGTCTTGTCAAAAGAATTTTATTCCAATACACTAAAGATAATTTTCTGTGTGACAAAACATTATATATATTGTCTTCAAAAAATTTTGGAAAAGAATTTTTTTTTAAGCAGAGATTGAATTGACAACATCTAAAGGGAACTAAAAATAATATAAAACTAAGATTTTCTCCATTTCTCTTTCACCCTTTTTTTTTTAGGGAACGACCCTAAAAAATATTATTCTAAGCTCGATGACGAATCCTATAGACATGCTTTCTAGAATACACATATAAAAAAAAAGAAAAATAATAAGAGTAAAATAGGTAGCACGTTAGTTTTCCTCTCCTTAACTAAATCCCTCAATCTTTTATTATAGTTAGTACAACATTGCGGAAAATAAAATTAAACATAGCCAAATTAAAGAGTTTCAAAGGCTATCCTCCTCCTATTCCAGGCGACTCTTCGCATCATTAAATTAAGGGTACCTATTAACAAACACTTGCAAACGACTGTGAGAGTATTATGACATCATATAAGTTAACACAAAAATTAAAAGAAAGAAACCACATAGCATGAACTAGTATAGGAATCCAATCGCCTTACCAAATGAACTGAAGCTTGAACTTAGATGAGGAGGAGAGTTGAAACAAACCAATCGGACAAGGAGAGTTACTATTATTTTGTGGTGAAAAAATAAAGTGTGTTTTCTTACTCTATATTCTGAGAAGGGAGAGAGTTTTTCTTTTTATCCTCAAAACACGGTCTATGAAGAATAAAAAGAGTTGTATATATAGTTATATGGAGAATCCTAAATTAGAAAAAGGAATTGATTAAAGATAGTAAGAAAATATTTCAAGGTTAATTAGCTCGAATTTGAAAATTACTACAGATTTTCTAAAAATAAAGGATTAAAACTATTAAAGACAATAAATTAATGAAATTAGTCCCTATAAGTAAACAACTAAATTCTTACACCCAAATTCTGTCCAAATTCAAACATGGAAAAGCGAAAAATAATTTAAGGAATAACTTCCCATATATTCTACATAATGCACGAATATAACTTTTAATGAAGGAAAAAATATCAATAAAAATAACTGAAATCAAAGAATCAGTCCATCTAAAAGGAAAACAAGAATTATTACCACAACTTGTACTCATTACTTTAATCAATAATTGACTAATTAGCATGATTCTTCTCCCTAAATTAAGCACTTTGAACACCCAAAATAAATAATATACTAGAGATAGAGGCAGAATGCGTAAAAATAATATAGGCAAAATAAATCATATTGAAATTTACCATAAGCTAGAACTCTACACAAATTGTAAAATCTATCACATGGTACCGGTCATATAATATCAAGATGCTAAAATTTTTGAAATCTACTTATGGTTGGTATTCTATGATGTACTAAAAGACATGGTTGAGTTTTGGTGGCCACGGGTTGAGTTTAAGTTGCCGAATGCAAATTGGACTAGTTAGTGGCCTAGAAGGACAGTTTCAGCAGTGTACTTCAAACAGTCATAACTCTTGATGTGGGATGAACCATATGGGCCACCACATATCAAATTGAATCTCCTTGAGTTAGCTTTGCAACACAAGTGGTTTCACTCAATTTGGAGTTCGTATGAGGGAGATATGGCCTAAACTGTGAGACTATCTGAAATTCGAAAGCCATTGGAGATAGGCTCAGAAAGGTGGCCAAGGACATTGACACGGGCCGTGAAACTTTGTAAGGATTGTCTAGGGTCCCGTAAAGTGTTCCATTGAGCTAGGGGTGGCCTGGAACCACCCTTAAGCCAAGTCAAAACCAACGAAGCCTTGCATGGTTCGTTTGGTGTTTGACGAGCCGTCCACTGTTCTGTCAAGTTGGACAGTGGCTAGGCCAAGGCTTGGACATGGTTTTGAGGCTAAGTATGGTTAGATGGTGCCTTACATGGACAGTCACACATTGAACGAACCATCAAGTGCCTCATGAAGTGTAATAGAAAGTCCTCCGAGAGTTCACTCTGAAGATTTTGGCTAAGGGAGTTGGGATGGCAGGTTGAACGGGCCGTGTGCCTGTTGACGGCACTGTAGCAGCCATTTGGGCACTGTGTCAAGTTAAGAGTTCTGTCTTATTAATGACATTTTCGTGATTTAACATTTACCTAAGCCCCCTTTTGGTCTCCGAAGGTCTCCTAAACCCCTAAAACATTACCTAAACCCTCATTCATCCATTAGAACTCTCCTATACACTCTCTTAAGAT
>JBCEWC010008402.1:0-20037 GCA_038996855.1 Solanum aculeatissimum | reverse complement strand
GCTATGATGGCTTGATCGAGGACTTTCGGGTTCTCCTTCGCCATGTCACATCTAGGCCCCCTATCCGGTTCGTGACATCAATAGTCATAATCTAGATCATAATTGTCACCTTATTCAATTGTCAATAATCTACACACTTTAGACTTTCTTACAAACAATACGAGAGCACACTATAGAGACATACTAGGCCTTATAAACCCCTTGTCGAGCAAATCCCTCAATTGTTCCTTTAATTCTTTCAACTTCTCTAGAGCCATTCTATATAGAGGAATAGAAATGAGTTGAGTATCGGATAGGATATCAATTCCAAAGTCAATTTTTCTTTTGAGAGGAATACCAAATAAATCATCAGGAAAGACATTGAAAAATTCATTAACTATAGGAATCAAATCAATAGTAGGAACCTTTGACTCAACATCCCTAGCCTGGAACACATGATATATTCATCCCTTGGAAATCATTTTCCTTGCCTTAATATATGAGATTAACATACCCTTGAACACCGAATTGGTTCCCTTCCATTCTAGAATCGATTCATTATGGATTTGAAATTTGACCCTACGGGTTCTACAATCAATTGAGACATATGATGCATGCTACCAATTAATACCAAGAATAACATCAAAATTGGTCATATTAAGCTCAACAAGATCACATGGAAGGACTTTATGCAATACCATTACGGATAATTTCTATAGACTTTCTTGGCTAAAACCAACTAACCAACCGAAGTATAAACCAAATATGGATCTATCAAAATTTCAGGAGACACATCAAACTTTATGGCAAGATAAGAAGTGACAAAAGACATATTTGTATTGGGGTAAAGTAAAGCATAAACATCAAAATCAAAGACCCTTAACATACCTGTAACTATATTGGGAGACTTCTCTGCTTATTGCCTAGCATGAAAAACATAGAATCGATTACCACAAGGTCCATCCACCTCCTTGAGTTTGGGCACCTGGTTTCACTTTCCCTCTTTGAGACACTTGACTTTGGGGACACCCTTCTTTACCTTTAGTAGAAACATTAGGACAATTGAAAATCTTGTGCCCCAGTTTTCCACATTCAAAACAAGCACCCATGCCCCTCAAACAATCGCCAACATGATTTCTCCCATACTTGGGACACCTAGGAGGGATAACACCTCTAGTCCTTGCAAAATCACCTTGCACCTTAGGGGTAGGCACACTATCCCTATAAAACCCTTGATTAGCTCCATTGGATGACCCTTGGCCTTGTTGGAAATGGCCATCACCGGACTTGGCATGTGAAAAACCACCATCAAAGTGAGCCTTCTTAGAATCCCTCGTCTTTATCCTTTGAAACTTCTCACTCTCTACTTGTTTGGCATGAGTCATAAGTTAAGAAATATATATCTCTTTGACAAGCATTGTCGTCTTACATTCCATTTTCACTAAATTGGACACACCCAAAATAAACTTGTTCATGCAAGCTCTAGGATCGACTACCAGAGAAAGAGCATACTTAGACAACTTTATAAACTTGAGGGCATACTCTTTCACACTCATACCACCTTGATTCAAGTTCATAAACTCCATCAATCTAGCTTCCCTTAGTTCAAGGAGAAAGAAGCAATCAAGAAAAATAACCTTAAATACCTCCCAATCAATAGGCCTTTCGTCATCATTCCTCTCGAATTTTCATTGCGTGAACCAAACTTGAGCAACTTTCTTAAGTTGGTAAGCCGCCAATTTTGCCTTCTCTTCGGAGGATACTCCTATAATATCTACCACCTTGTAGACCTCATCAACAAACTCTTATGGATCTATATACACCTTAGAACCATAAGAAATCACAAGAGCAAGCAAGTGGAAACATAGTTTCAAACAATCTAAACATATGAGTCAACATTTCCCATTCAAGGGAATTACATCAATATAGGTCCAAGTATGCCTCTACATCATAGATCTTGGCGGGGTATAAATATACTAATAGCTCACCCTCAAGATAAGAATGTACAAAAGTCTTAACAACATCAATATAAGCAAGAACATGAGTTTGTCCCCCAAAGCATGGGAACTCACCAAGTCTTCACAAGTAGAGTCCAATATCTATCCATAAAAGTGAGGAGTCATATCATCGCCCATCCCTACATGGTGGTATCATGTAGGGCAAGAGTATTCATTGGTATGTTGGAATGTATATGTATGTAAGCATGCAATATATCAATTAACATCGTACATAATAGTAATATGCATAGACATATCAATAGATTAAGGACAAGATATGAATGATCAATGCCTCTTTAAAATCATGGATAAAAGCATCATAAAATATTTCATAGCCTACTAGACATACATATGTGGGAATAAGACCATAATTTACAATACAACCATGCGGACTATTATATGAAATCCCGATATTCCCTCTACACCGAACAAAAGAAAGTCTGCTTTGCCAAGGTAAACCCGACCTTCACCCTATAGGTTCTATCCTAGCATGACAAGAATCACATGTACATAAATACCCCACCCTATAAGCTCTATTCTAGCACGGTGAGTGTCACAAGTATGTGTAAATACTCCACCTTTTAGGCTCAATCCTAGCATGGTGAGTACCACTTTAAAAAGATATATGGATCCATTAGATAGTTTTATAGGCACATAATTATAAACCTATGGTGGTACGTAGTTATGGAACTATGAAATCTACCAAGGTCCTCTCAGCGCTATATAATATCTCACGGAATATATAATAATGCATATATATAGACGTCATCATAATTTATACTTTATTAAAATCATACTTTCACAGTTTTTAAAAATAGATGTCATGTCCTCATGAAAATATATCATATCATAGGAATAGTCTATCTACATATCTTTGCATATAGTGTGGGTATAATCCCCATCTTATCACCACTTCATAAATATTAGGGTCTTAAGTCACCCTCATCATCATATCATCATCATCATCATAAAATCATACTTTGATACTTAGAATCATATTCATAAAATCATAGCTTAGTTATAGGAAATTAGGTATAGCATGAGTTCATAGTCAATTGAATCAAAACCATGTAAAATTATGCAATTTGATAATAATCCATGCTTAATTGAGTAAATAGATCATAATTAAAAAGTAATTCATGCAGTTGGATGAGAATTGAACAAGACCCATTATTGAGTCATGAATCCTAAGTAGAATTTAAAGAGAATTCATGGAAAGATCATCAATTTCATGTAATTGAACTAAATTCATGTTAGGATAGATGAATAGTCATAATCTAGATCATAATTGAATAAATTGGGTAAAAGTAGAGAAGACCCATAAAATTCACATAATTGAATTTAGATAAAAATTGTGAATTTAGAAGGAGCCCCATGAAGAAAGGATTATATGGATGAAAACTCACATACCTAAGTAATTGTTTTGGCAAACTTGAAGAGAAATGGAGGATTTTGCTTGACTTGATCTTCAATGGAGTTTTTGCTTGGAGAAGAAGAAAGCCTTTTAGAGTAGTTTTAGAGAGAATTTTTATAATATGTGCATTGTGATATAATGGGGTTCATTTGGGGGTTAAAGACAATTTATAGGATAGATTTTAGTGCAAAATATCGTCCAAAATCACTTAAATAAGCTTAGGAAAAAGTGTAATGCTTTCTCACTTAGTTCAGAAATTTTAAGAAAAAAAATTGAATTGTCATGAAACAAGTCCGCGACTCGGAGTTGTTTCACCGAGTTCATTTTTGTTGAAAATTCAATTGATACAAATCAATTAATGAGCTTCTTAAAATTAACAAAGTAAAATAATTAATTTAATTATTAACTAATTGATTCTGAAAATAATTCATAACTAGACTAAGATAGTTAACAAAATAAAATCTTTTGGAATAATTTTTGAATAATTATGAAAAATTAATAATTAAATATGTGATTTTACAAAATATATATGTATATATATATATATATTAACACTAAAATAATTAAAAGAATTATAGCTTCCCTAGCACACATAAGTGTATGCACGTCTACTTAAGTAATATAGTATAGCTCTTAGAGAGTCGGGATATCGAACCCAAGGACTTTAAATTAGCTTTCACTTATTTTCAAAAGACTGACTAAATCATGTGTTTTGTGCAAGAAAGAGAAGGTTGTATTAATTCCTAGTAAATTACAGAAATAAAACTAACTAGCAACTAATCGAATTATTCACTAAGACTTTACCAAATTGAGAAAACTGCAAGGACTGTACCCATTTTTGACATATGTTCTATCCTCAATTCCTTTGATTATCAATGGACTTCCTAATTTGTAACTTACATGGTTTAATTTACAATCATAGTCCTTTGATCTCTAATTGTCTATTCTCATTAACAGCCTAACTACATCGTGAGCGGGGATAGGCATAAATGATGAAGATGCCTTAACTCTATCATCCTATTTCTTAACCAAGTAAGGTATGTGGGTAGGTGTCACAGGTCTCCCATATATGAATCATCCTAGAATCTCTAGAACAGTAACTCCCTGTATTCTGTGTTCTATCCCCTCAACATCGTTCGAATCTAAGATAGACAACAAGTGTATTTCACAGTTGGCCAAACTATGAAATATAGATGAAAGGAATATAGGAGTAATTAATTGGAAACCCATTCATAAATCATAGAAAAAGAGTCTAGAACATAGCCTATGGCTACAATTTCAGAATATGAAAAATTAACCACTCATTGTTTGTTCCAAAAATCAAATTAATATAAGAAACATCCAATGAATGAAATTAAAGAAGAAAAGTTAAAAAAATAACCCTAAGGAGATATTCTTCGTCATTTCTCTTTGTCCCAGCAAAAGATAGATAATAAAATAATATCTAAAAATAGTTTATAAATCTAAAAATCATATTTTCCTACTTTTACTCTACTAAACTCAAAATTTGCGACGTGGACTGGTTCCCTTTGTGTGTATTTGCACACTTCCAGCTATCCGACAAAAATTATTCTTCTATTAACCTAGTCCACAGGTTTCACCCATGGGTATTTTGCACTTTTTCTGCTTCGCTCAACTTTATACTTACACCAAATGCCTCCGTGATGTGGAGATGGTGTTTTGCAATGCATTTTGATTTTTTCTTGCTCTATTTTCATGGTTGTATTCTTCCTTATTTTATGGTCACGAACTTGGACCCCCATATTTGTTTAAAATCCTGAAAAAAAATAACCAAAAGTGCTCTCAGCCAAAGATTAGCGGAAAATAACAAAATCACAAGAAAAACCATCTAGACTCTCTAAATTTGTTCTCAAACTAGGCTTTAAACATGAGCAAAATTGTCTATTGGGTGTATAAATATGCCTAAGTTCACTACCCCACACTTAAGGCTTTGTTCGTCCTCAGACAAATTACTCATGCGAAAAAACTTATGTTTTGAGTTATTTTAGTTATTAATCTTTTGATGATCACGTGCCCTCACACAAATAAATACCCATATACACACAATGAACTAAACACAAATAACGTCGATGATGGGTATTACAACAACTCTCACTCTCCCAAATGATATCACATGTTGCTTATAATTCCCATAGGCTGCCCCTAATGTAGGTACTCACTATCGTAGAAGTCTAGCTTAAAGGGTCACATAAGATTTTATTTTTGTTGTAATGTAGGCTAAAGGCTGGTGGGAAGTATTTTTGGATATGGATTAGTGACTCAACTCCTAAGCGCTTTAGTCTATTACATACTCAATTTATACATACCCTTTTGGGTACTTGATATATAACACCTCATTGTGAATCCCCCAACTACTATTTTCCTTAATCATCTATACACTAAGAGATTCCAAATGCACAACTAACATGTTTTTTTATATGAAATCTCCTTTCTAGGAGCAGGTCCACGACACAGATTGGTCGCGGACCCTACTGGTTTAGGCTCCAAAATATTTTATTGTTTTCTTTTATTTTTACACCAAGACTTATCTCAGGGGTATCCTTTTAAATCTTAATCCCTTCAATATTTTCCTTCCTAAAGCACTGGGAATATTTGGATCAAAATCAAGGTCTTAGAAAGAAGGGGATCGACTTATCATAGGGTTACCCAATAAATAAGTCTAAGGTTCAAAAGGGATAACAAATGATAAATTATCTATGGTGGGTTCCCATGAGGGTCTAGAATGGGGTAGCCAAAGAAATGCCTGGATCACTTCCTTAAAGCTCTACGTCTATTCAGTTTAGTCTACATACAAGGCAAGTTCTAGTAACCGTAGCAACATGGACACTCAATTAAATTCACTTTCACATGACACAATTTCATCTAGAGATCAAAACTATCATAACCATCACATGTATTTTCATGAATTCAACATTAAGCATACATTCATAGGCACAAAATTAAATTTTTAGGCATTTCAAAATTTTCAATTTTCCGCCAACATGACCACTATGCAATATTGAACCTGTACAACTACCAACACAGACAAATAAGATAATACATTGACAATTACCCTTAGGATGGTCTTCATCTATCCATTATAGGGTCTCGTCACTTAACTATGACTATGCAAAAATGCAAACTAGAACACTTCAAAATTAAACCACCAACATTAACTACTTAAACATCACATGGTAGCATTAAATATATACAAACCAACGGAATTAAAAATATTATCTTAAACTAAAGCAACATGACAGGAAGTAAAAGTTATCTAACATATACATGGCCAGAATAAACTTCAAATATAAATAAACACCCCTACCCCACATTTAAAGTGTGGAACTGTCCCCAATACAAGTACATACCAACCATGTGAAGTAGCGGGTCCACCACTCAGTCATCCTCTTCCATCCCAGGTAGTGCAGGTACGCAAGCCACATTCAATGGTGGATCATCCTCAGGCTCTCTATATTTGAGATCCACCAGGTAGGTTCCCCGTCAGTAGGGATATCATCATCTGTCGGCTCAAAGAAACTCGGGTTGGCCCCAAGCACTACCTACGCGTGATCACTCATAAGGTACTAGAGCTTCACCTAATGAAGATTATCCTGAGTCGAAGGGCGATAACTAGTCCTATGGTGAAGTATATCGAGGCCATACATCTGCCCCACAATAAGTTCATCCTTATAAGCTCACTCCTTTATCATCAGAGTTGGCTCAAAAGATTGCTCTGACCCTTTAGTGTGGGTAAATTAAAGGGCATGGTGTGGATGTCGAGCATGTAGTCAAGAGGATCCTCAGGGACACTTGCTTACTTGCAAATAGTAGTGATAAGGCCATTGAAAGCATACCTGTGGCCCCGATAGACTCAGGTCGTTCAAATGGAGGACTTCAGGACAACAACAAAGTTGATGTCTATGCCGGACATTAAAGAAAAATTTATGCACATTCTATCATGGGTGAACTCCATGAAATATAATATGGGTATCCAATTGTGCATCATGGTCTTTGTCCTTACCCTCGTTTCCTGTTCATGTGGGCGAATGAGAAGGAAAGATAGCAGCCTCGGTACTCGTGTCTAGTCTATCGGGCAGCAAAAGTGGGTGTAACGACCCCCAGTTTAGGATCCTTGAGTATAGAAAAGTTATGCAGAAAATGACCAGAGGTTTGGTTTACGAGGGGCACTTATGGTCTGTAAGTGCACCTACGACCCCGTAGGTTAACCTACAACTCATAATCGGGGTTCCGTAAGTCGCTTCTGATAGTTTTTAATGAGGTCTAATTTGGTCATTTTCATCAATTCTATTCCTAAATTATGTCATTTTGGGGGCGAAAAAAGGACCTATATAAACCTTTATGCCCTAATTTCTATTATTATTCACTCTCAAATTCTCCAACGCAAAAAAGGCTCTCAAGAATAGGCAAGAACAAGGATAGGGTTCCCAAGGTTTCTTTCTCAATTCTACAAGTTTGTTTCTCTCTAGTTCACCTAATGTATGTGAGTTCATTTATGGGTCACCTTTCACTCATAAAGTCCCTTTTCAAGTCTTTTACCTTTTCTTTAAGTTCCTTTAAGATATTATGCATATTTTGATGATTTCAAGATATTTTATGTTATTAAATTATTTTTATGATACCCAATGACTATTTTAATAAGTATATATATGCACATTTGAGTTAACAATGATAAACACTTGATGGTTTTAATGTTGATAAAGTTTGAGTATTTTCGATGGTCCTTTAAAGAGAATTTTTCCTATGTTTCTTGTGTTTTATGATTGTTCCATTATAAAAGCTAAGCCCACCTACTTTTCAAGTAAAGCTTTATATGGTTTATGACTATGAATAGGGAATTAAAGAAGAGCTTCAAAGTTAAGTTTATCAAAAGATATAAGTATGATAATAAATTCCCTAAATGATGTTTAAGAAAGATTCCTAAGTTATGATTCTAAGATGTGTTTTAAAGGTTCTGTGAGATGACTTAGCACCAAGAGGACTAGAGATTGGGACTTATTCCGTTAGTTGAGGCATGATCCTCTTGGTCCCAATCTCTACTTTTGTTAATTGTTACTTATGATTCTAAGATGTGTTTTAAAGATTCCGTGGGATGACTTAGCACCAAGAGGACTAGAGATTGGGACTCATTCCGTTAGTCTTGAAGCTAAATCTCATTGTCCCTAACTATGTACTACCATAGGAGTCCTTGTAGGCTAGGCTAGTGGATCCACATAGGCCCAAATGTTATGAAAGATGTAATTGTACAGTTACTATGTTTTGGACATCTACCTTGACAAGTAGATTCCTCTTTTCCCAATGGAAGGAGTACGTTGGCCTTTTCCCAATGGAAGGAATTCATTGGATTCCTTATAGTAGCTCACATAGTCTTATTATCAGTTAAGATTTATTCACACAAGTATACGACTCCATGATGTGATTCCATTACTTATGTTTCTTCATGTATTTATCCTCATTCATATTGAGTCATGTCTTTATTTTATGCATGAGTTACATTGATTCTTATTTATTAAAACATATGTTATATTTATGAATGATGACATTATAATTTCATGCATTGCATTGCATTGCACCTCACATACTTAGTACATTCCAAAAGTACTAACGCAATTTTTGCCTGCATGATTTAACTATGTAGAGACAGATACTCCTCCATCGGTTCTTGATGAGTAGTTGGTGTTTAAGACTAGCTCGTTATTGTGGTGAGTCCTTAGTTCAGGACTCTACCTATTTTCTACACTATCTTGTACTTTTGTTTTAGACAATGTATTTATGACATTTTTTAGGCTTTTACTTTCTATGTTGCACAACTGTGAGTTTCTTTCTTTTTGATGAAAACTGATCGTACTGGTTACATTTGTTATGTATTAGTGGTATAATTATGGACATAATGATGTTATCTATTTTCACTGCTTTTTAATGTTGCTTCATTGCTAAAATGGCCCATAACCCCTTCCTCTTTATATTTTATGCAAAAGCTTCAATTTGATGCTTATGATTACTTAAGATGCTTAGATGACTTGGGTGAGGTGTCTTTGGGTGCCTCATTCACCATGTGACAGCTAGGGCTCTAGGTCGGGTTGTTAGAAACTCTTCAATAAACTTCTCACTTTTGGAAGTCCTTGCAAAAAGGGCTTGGCACTAGGGTGAAGTTGAGTACTATTTTTCTTCCCCAAACAAATGGGCAAGCCTGAAAGGACTATTTAGATATTGGAAGATATGTTGAGGGCTTGTGTGTTCGAGTTCAAGGAGAGATAAGATGAACATTTTCCACTTATTGAGTTTTCCTACAATAATAGCTTTCATGCATATATTGGAATGACACCATTTGAGGTGTTGTACAGTAGACGTTGTAGATTTTCTATCGGGTGGTTTGAAGTCGGTGAGGTAGCATTAATAGGACCAGAATTTGTGATGATTCTATGGAAAAAATTAAAACCATAAGGGAAAAATTGCATACAACCCAAAGTAATCAAAATTCATATTCCATTGTGTAGAGAAGGAAACTTCAGTTCTAAGTAGGTGATTGGGTCTACTTGGGTATCTTCGATGTAAGGTGTGATTCGATTTTGCAAGAAAGTAAAATTGAGCCCTAGGTATGTAGGTCCCTACACGGTGGTGAGGAGAGTGGGAAAAGTGGCATACAAGTTAGATCTACCCAATCAGATGCATTTGATTCATCCAATTTTCTATGTATCAATGTTGAGTAAATTCATAGGTGATCCAAGCTCCATAGTTCCTTTGCATGATGTGAACCTTGAAGAGGATTTGAGTTATGAAGAAGTACCGGTTGAAATCCTTGACCTACAAGTGAAAAATCTAAGGAACAAAAAGGTTGTATCCATTAAAGTGTTCTAGAGAAATCAACAAGTTGAAGGTGCTACACGGGAAGAAGAAGAGGATATGATGAAGCGTTACCCATATCTATTCCACTTTACTCAAGCCTAAGATACTAAGAAATTCTTCCTAAGACCTCTAAATCCATGCATTTTAGTTTTCATGATGTATGCATTAATTTTGGATGTTTATGGAATGTTTTAAGATGTTCTTAAGTTGTGGGAACTGAAAATTTCATGAAATTATGTTTAACTTGCATTTTTTCATGCATACTGGGTTGTTAGATACTAATTTACTCCATAGAGCCTACTTTTAAGTACATTTGGGGACGAATGTACCCAAGGGGGAGGTATTATAACAACCCCTAGTTTAGGATTCCTGAGTGTAGGAAAGTTATGTAGAAAATGACCTGAGTTCTGGTTTACAAGGGACACTTACGACCCATAAGTCCACCTACAACCTATAAGTTGTGCTCGCGAATATGAACTTCAGGAAAGGAAAAACGTTTCCAAGTGTGGGGTAACCCATGGACCAAGTGACGATTCATAGGATACCTTACTACCCGTATGTGGTTTCATGAGTGGGATCCCAAACATGAAGGAAATTTGGAGTTAGCTTAAGGGTAACTTATGCGTTATCAGATGGCCCATGAAAAGGGATACAATTGGTAACAAGGTTCCATAGTTTTAGGTCCAGCAAAGTTGGTTTTCAAGAATTTTTAGGTGTTATTAGATGAAGGGACTTATGGCCTGTAAGTTGACTTACAACCCATAATCGGAGTTCTGTAAGTTGCTTACGACCATTTTTAATAAGGGATAGTTTGGTTATTTTCATCAACTCTATTCCTAAACTATGTCATTTTGGGGACGGGAAAGGGACCTATATCAACCTTTAAGCCCTAATATCTATCATTCTTTACTCTCAAATTCTCCAAGTAAAAAGAGGCTCTCAAGAATAGGCAAGAACAAGGCTAGGGTTCCCAAGGTTTCTTCCTCAATTCTAGAAGTTTATTTCTCTCCAGTTAACATAAGGTATGTGAGTTCATTTATGAGTCACCTTCCATCCATAAAGGCCATTTTCAAATCTTTTACCTATTCTTTAAGTTCCTTTAAGATTTATGCATGTTTTGATATTTCATGATGTTTTAAGTTATTAAATGACATTCATGATAACCAATGACTATTTTAATGAGTATATATGCACATTTGAGTTAATAGGATAACCACATGATGGTTTTAATGTTGATAAAGTGTGGACATTTTTTATGGTCCTTTAATGAGAATTCCTATATTTCATGTGTTTTATGATTGTTTCATTATAAAAGCTAAGCCCACCTAGTTTTCAAGTAAAGCTTTATATGATTTATGACTATGAATAGGCATTACAGAAGAGCTTCAAAGTTAAGTTTATTAAAATATATGAGTATGATGATAAATGCCCTAAATGATGTTAAAAAAAGATTCCTAAGTTGAGCTACTCTTGTTAACTTCTACTTATGATTCTAAGATGTGTTTTAAAGATTTTGTGGGATGACTTAGCAACGAGAGAAATAGAGATTGGACTCATTCCGTTAGTTGAGGCATGATCCCTTGAAGCTAAATCTCAATGTCCCTCACTATGTACTACCATAGGAGCCCTTGTAGGCTAGGCTAGTGGATCCACGTAGGCCCAAGTGTTATGAAAGATGCAATTACAAAGTTACTATGTTTTGGACATCTACCTTGGCAATTAGATTCTTTTTTTCTCAATGGAAGGAGTGTGTTGGACTTTTTCCAATGGAATGAGTTTATTGGATTCCATGTAGTAGTTCACATGGTCTAATTATCGGTTAAGGTCTATTCCCACAAGTATATGACTCCATGATGTGATTTCATGACTTAAGTTTCCTCATGCATTTATACTCATTCATATTGAGCCATGTTCTTATTTCATACATGAGTTACATTGATTCTTATTTATTAAAGCATATGTTATATTTATGAATGATGACATTACAATCTCATGCATTGTATTGCACCTCACATACTTAGTACATTCTAAAAGTACTAACTTATATTTTTCTTGCATGATTTAACCATGTAGGGACAGACACTCCTCACCGGCTCGTGGCTAGTAGTGGGCGTTCAAGGCTAACTTGTTATTGTGGTGATCCCTTAATTTGAGACTCCACCTATTTTCAACTCTATCTTGTACTTTTGTTTTAGACGATGTATTTATAGCCCTTTTGAGGCTTTTACTTTCTATGTTGCACAATTGTGGTTTTCTTTCTATTTGATGGAAATTGACTGTACCAGTTCCGTTAGTTATGTATTAATGGTATGCGTATGGACAAAATGATGTTATTTATTTTCAGTATTTTTAATGTTGCTTCATTGCTAAAATGGCCCATAGCCCCTTCCCTCTTATGTTTTCCGCAAAAGGTTCAATTTGATTCCTATGAATGCTTAAGATGCTTAGATAGTTTGGGTGAGGTGCCTTTGGGTGTCTTATTCTCCGTATGACAACTAGGCCCCAAGGTAGGGTCATTACAGTGGGGCTGGCCAATGTATACCTCATGGCCTGGTACTGGGGTGAATCTCGAGCTCCATAAGGGGGCATAAGGCAAGTCAATAGTCCCAAGAACTTGATTTATATCCATGTAGGACAAATTGACCTGGACCCCTTGCACAGTCACAAAATGGGTCCGGGCATCCGCTTGGAGGTTAGCATAAAACTCCTGCACTATGCTCAAGTTACACTCCAAGGGATCAACAAACATGAACTCCATATGGAGTTGTTTGATCTGATCCATAATCTGGGGGAACCCCTATCCCAGGCTCTCGTGCTCAATTGGTACATCTGGGAAGTACTTCGCTTCACTATAGGCTCGGTACCATCTCTTCCCGTACTAGGGCATCACACTCAAGACAAACATCCATTGTTGACCACGTGGGATGAAAGGTGCAGGGGGTACTTAGGGTACACCTCTGTCCCTATTATGGATGCTCGACGACCCTTCACCCTTTTGACGATGACCTCTTGAAGCCATGAGTTCCTATAAAACAAAATGACCCAACACAACGCACAAACAAAGCATGACCTCTACACCTATAGTATATCCAACAACCTAACCCTACACTTAATTCAAACTGTGGTTAGAACAAAAGGTACTCAGACTTTCCTAATTAACAAAATCAACACACCATAGTAGCAATCATGTTCGTACCCTTATTGTCACATTATCAGTACAAACCAACCACCCCACACTTATTCTCAATCGCCCATTACACCCCTAAACCAAGAATTTCATCATAAACATCGTAGAAAAATACCCCAATCTAAACACCCCATCCCCCATTGTAGCCCCTATTGTCATGGCACACATAATTTCCCACAATTTATCATAATACAAACCAAGTGAGTGTCAATGTCCAACAAATATCATGAATAATTATATAATCCAAAGGTAATTGACAAACAAAGGACCAATAACCCTTAATTTCCACAAATTCATCTACAATTTCAGTTAGGGTTTCACATATACCAATTATCAATAATATTTCCTTCTAACCAGCATAATGAAGTACCCATGACAAGAATCACACAAAAATCAAATTAAGAACCAAGATTCTTGCATCAAAGTGAAAACCCAACACAAAAAGGCATGATATTCACGATCCACAAGAGAGAGATTGAAGAGAAACATACCTTGTGTGTAGACTAGAAAGAAAATCCATGAAATCAACCTTGAACCCAAAGAGCGGTACGGATTTGGTGTTAAAATTAGTGTTAGGGTTGTGGAAATAGGATGAATTTTGGAAAAATTGAGAGAAAATTAGGGATTTAGGGTGGGGTTCACATAAATGGGACAAAAAAGGGGTTGGGGTTAAAAACAGATAAAACTTAAGGTGGATCAGGTAATTTTTCGCAAACAACTGACTATGTCAGCGACAAGTCTGCGATGTGGAGCTGTCGCAGACTTTGACGTTGCATTTTCTTTTTTTTTTGTACTTTCTTACCTGACAAATTGACCTGGTGAGAGAAAGTCTACAATGCGGATCGGTCGCGAACTCTGTTGGTTAAGGAATTTTCATGGTCCATAAAAATTTTATTTTTCGACTGTCAGACCTTAGAAAAATTCCCTAACACTTGGCTAAATGTTCAAACACAAAAACAAGTTAATTCGTCATAAAAAATCTAAAAATACTCGACAAAACTATGAGATATAAAAATAAACAAAAAATGACCCAGAAGGGACCTGGTCCACAACGCGGAGGTGTCGCAGACCTACCTTCTGCGTCAAAACTTAACACTTTTGGAAAAAAAATTTGAATTCCTAAATCGAAGAATTAAAATACTAAAATTTAAAGTACCTCACCATGGGTTGCTTTTCATCTAGCGCCTGATTTAATGTCATGACATGATGCAATATCTTTCATCATTCATTAACCAATTCAATGGCCTCCTCCTCTCCATCCACATCATCACCATAATAGTGCTTGACTTTTTGACCATTTACCATGAACTTAAACATCTTCGTGTCATTACATAGCCCTACAAAACCATGTGGCGTCATGCACACCACTTCAAATGAGCCGTTCCACTTAGACCATAACTTTCATCGAAAAAGTTTCAAGTGAGACTTGAAAAGGAGCATCTTTTTTTCAGGCTCAAATGTACGCTTGATGATGTGATGATAATGCTATTTTCTAGACTTTTCTTTGTAAAGCGTGGAATTCTCGTACGCCCTGAACCTGAATTCATCCAACTCCTCTAATTTCTCTAAGCCTTTGTGCCCTATGAGCTCTGGGTCTAGATTAAGATTTTTAATAGCCCAGTATACTTGATGTTCAAGCTCAACAAGGAGGTGGAAAGCCTTACCAAAAATCATCCTATACGGTGAGGTGCCAATGGGAGTTTTGTAAGCTGTCCTATACGCCCACAAAGCCTCATCCAGGTTAAGTGTCCAATCCTTCCTTGTTGCATTCACCATTTTTTAAAGGATTTGTTTGACTTCACTATTGGACACTTCAACCTGTCTGCTCATCTGTGGGTGGTAGGTTGGGGCAACCTTATGCTTTACTCCATACTTGGCTAGCAGATTCTTCATAGTCTGATTGATGAAGTATAACCCTCCATCACTAATTATGGCTCGTGGAGTACCAAACCTTGTGAAGATATGCTTTCTCAAGAATTTACTCACCATCTAGGAGTCATTTATAGGTCGCCTCACCTATTTCAAACCAACCAACCGGAGACCTACATCTCCTACCATACAAGGCCTTAAAAGGATCCATACCGATGCTAGCATGGAAACTATTATTGTAGGCAAAATCAATGAGAGGTAGATGATCATCTAAATTTCTCTTGAATTCCAACACACAAGCCCTTAACATGTCCTCCAAGGTTTGAATTGTTCTTTCGGCTTGCCCATCGGTTTGAGGATAGAATGTGGTGCTCAACTTGACCTTAATGCCAAGTCCCCTTTGAAAAGACTTCCAAAAATGAGAAGTAAATTAAGTACCACAATCTGATATGATAGACCTTGGCACACCATGCAATCTCACCAACTCCCGAATATACACCCTAGCATACTCCTCGACACTATAGGTAGTCTTAACCGGTAAGAAATGAGCCTACTTAGTCATTCTATCAACCACGACCCATATGGAATCGAATTGTCTCTGAGTACGAGGCAACCCCACCACAAAGTCCATGTTCACATCTTTCCACTTCTAAGTAGGAATTTAAATATCTTGTGTCAAACCACCGGGCCTTTGATGTTCCACTTTTACTTGTTGATAATTAGGACATCCCGACACAAACTTGGCTATGTCCTTCTTCATACCATGACACCAATACAACTCTATCAAATCCTGGTGTATTTTGGTAGATCTCGGATGAATAGAGTATTGAGAATTATGAGCCTCTTTCAAGATCATCTTCCTTATACCATCGGCATCTGGAACACACAAACGGACTTGGTACCGTAGCACATTATCTCCCCCTTGGGAGAAAACCTCAATCTTCCCATCAGTAACCAACTTCTTCAACTCTATCAAGGAAGAGTCTAAGTCTTGTTTCGTCTTGACATCAACCACCCAGGAAGACTCGGATCCACCTTGAACATGAAATCTACCATTATCGGATTCGGTCAACCTCACACCCAATCTAGCCAAACGGTGTACATCCTTCACTATCTCTTTCTTTCCCTCTTCCGCATGAGTCACACTCCCCATAGAGAGTCTACTAAGGGCATTCGCCACTACATTAGTCTTGCCAGGGTGATAAAGAATACTCATATCATAGTCCTTGAGAAGTTCCAACCACCTCCTTTGCCTCAAATTAAGGTCTCTTTGGGTGAACACATATTGCAAGCTCTTGTGATCGGTGAAAACATCCACATGAACCCCATATAAATAATGACGCCAGATATTCAAGGCAAAAATCACCGTCGCCAACTCAAGATCATGGGTTGGATAATTTTATTCATGCACCTTCAATTGTCGGGAGATGCATAAGCTATCACCTTACCATGTTTCATAAGCACACAACGCAAGACAATACGTGATGCATCATAATATACCACAAACCCATCTACCCCATTTGGCAACGTCAAAATCAGAGTCGATGTAAGTCAGTCCTTCAAAGTTTGGAAACTCTTCTCACATTCAGTTGACCACACAAACTTGGACTTCTTTTGAGTCAACTTGGTCAACGGAGACGCTATAGAGGAAAACCTTTCAACAAACCTTTTATAATAACCGGCTAAACCGAGGAAGCTTCGAATACCTGAAGGAGTCAATGGTCTAGGCCAATCCTTCACCGCTTCGATTTTCTTAGGATCAACCTTAATGCCATCACCGGACACCACATGACCAAGGAAAGTGATTTTTCCCAACAAAAATTCACATTTGCTATACTTGGCATACAATTTCTTCTCTCTCAAGGTTTGAATAACCAATCTCAAATGATCCATATACTCTTGCTCACTACGGGAGTAGATCAAAATATCATCAATGAAGACTACCACAAAATTATCAAGGAACAGTTTGAACACCCGATTCATAAGATCCATAAACACCGTCGGAGCATTAGTCAACCCAAACGACATCACCACAAACTCAAAGTGACCATAATGAGTTTGAAAGGTTGTGTTGGGAATGTCACACTCCCTTACCTTCAATTGGTGATAACTCGAACGAAGATCTATTTTGGAAAAGTAAGTAGCTCTTTGAAGTTGGTCAAACAAATCATCAATTCTAGGCAATGGGTACCTATTCTTAATGGTCACCTTGTTCAATTGCCGATAATCAATACACATTCAGAGAAACCCATCCTTCTTCCTTACAAACAATACGGGAGCACCCCAAGGTAAGATACTCGGCCTAATATAACCCTTTTCTAGCAAATCCTTCAATTGATCTTTCAATTCTTTCAACTCTGCCAGGGCCATACGATAAGGAGGAATAGAAATAGGTTGAGTATCCGGAAGGAGATCTATGCCAAAATCTATTTCTCTAAGGAGAGGAATACCGGGCAAGTCCTCGGGAAACTCACTAACTACCAGAATCAACTCAAGCTTAGGTGACTCACCCTCCACATCTCTAACCCGCACAATATGATAAATGCACCCCTTACAAATAATCTTCCGGGCTTTGAGGTAGGAAATAAACCAACCCTTAACCATGGAATCACTACCCTTCCATTCCAACATCGGTTCATTGGAGACTTGAAAGTTAACTTGCTTAGTCCTACAATCAACCGAGGCATACGATGCATGCAACCAATCCATACAAAGGATAACATCAAAATCATACATCTCAAGTTCTACAAGGTCACCCGGGAACACTTTATGCAACACGGAGAAAGGACAACCCCGATACACTTTTCGGACAATAATAGACTCACCCACGGGGGTATACACCGAATAAGGTTCCCTTAGGGTTTTGGAACTCAAACCAAATTTAACAGCCAACAGAGGAGTCACAAAAGATAAATTTACACCCGTATCAAGTAAAGCATGAGCATCAAAATCAAAGATTTTTAGCATACCAGTCACGACGCCCAGAGATTCCTCTACCTCTTGTCGGGCATGAAGAGCATAGAATCGGTTGTTTGTAGGAGCACCGCCAACCGAAGCTTTTGGTTGCCCTTGATCACTAGGAGCCACTTGATCCTTCTTCACATTCTTTGGGCAATTAGAGATCTTGTGGTCCAAATTACCACACCCATAGCATGCTCCCGTAGCTCTCCTACATTCACCCATGTGATTACCACCACAATAGACACAATGAGGAATCCGGTGACCACCCCTGACTTGTTCCTTAGGAGGATTCACCCTTGGATTAGCAATTCTTGCATTAGAACCATGGCCTTGTTGAAATTGGCCAAACCCACTACCACCTTTAGAGTTGGAGAACCCACCATCAAGTCGGGCCCTCTTAGCCTCATGCACTCTTCTTTCCTTAAGTTTGTCTCCCTCAATTTACTCGGCATAAGTCATCAGCCTTGAGATGTTCATCTCTCGAATAAGTATGGTCGTTCGGCACTCTTTCACAACCAAATCAGAGACACCCGAGATGAACTTGTGCATTCTTGCACGGGGGTCGAATACAAGTATTGGGGCATACTTGGAGAGCTTAGTAAATTTTAGAGCATAATTCCGCACAGTCATTCCACCTTGTCGAAGATTGATGAACTCAATCATTTTGGCCTCTCTAAGCTCAAGAGCAAAGAATCGGTCAAGGAAGGCCACTTTGAACTCTTCCCACCCAACCTTGACATCTGCAACTATTTCAACCAACCATTGGTTATACCACACTTGGGCCACATCCTTCAATTGATATGCGGCCAACTCGACTTCTCCTCCGAACTTACCCCTATTATGGTCAACTCCTTGGTGAGTTCATCAATGAACTCTTGAGCATCTTCATCAACTTTCAAGCCAAAGAACTTCGGAGGATTCATCTGGGTGAAATCCCTCACCCTAGAAGTTGGAGTACCCACATTGACAGGATTGATCGGTCGGGCTTGGCTGGCCACAACTTGGGCCAACATATATACCATATTTCTGAACTCCGCATGAGACACTTGCTCCTCTACTGGTGCCCGAGGAGCTTCTTCCTCAAATTCGGGAGCTTGACGGGGGAAGGAAGCTCTTCTAGGAGGCATGTTCTGAAAGAACGACAAGAACCAAGAGTTTAGGGATTCTCATAAATAGTACAAGGCACGACACAAGAGACAATGAAGTGACATGTTCTTAAAACGTCGTCATAGTCTCTCACTCATAGGTATGGCACGCGCATCACACCCATGAACAAGACTCTACTAGACGCAGCATGTTAGACTCCGAGGATCATTTACAAACCTAGGGCTCTGATACCATCTTTGTCACGACCCATATAAGAGGCCTAAATGTGACATGGAGAAGGAGAACTCGAAAGTCCTTGATTAAGCCATCATAGCATCATCACACACATTATCGGTTCGGAAGCACGGAAAAATAAACACATAACACATAATTCTAAGAGAAATGGGACTTTGGACTCAAGCTATGAGGATGTTGCCGGGAATGGGATGAGCATGAATCATATAGCACATAGCAAGTATTTCTAAGGGGCGGGTAAGTAGGACTCAAGCTATGGGGGCATACCGGGTTAGGGGACTTTCCACATAAGCACATTCCCAACATCCACAATCTTATAAACATAAGCATAAGCATAAACGGAACATCATTTCCATAACAATTCCCAATAAGCATAATATCCCAATAAAGCACAATACAACGCATAAGAGTTTAGTATGTGTCCA
>JBCEWC010008401.1:0-20038 GCA_038996855.1 Solanum aculeatissimum | reverse complement strand
CATGCAATATGATTTTGAGATTGAGTACAAGAAAGGAAGGGAGAACAAAGCAGCTGATGCTTTGTCCAGGTTGCCTATGGCTGAGGTGTTCATTCTAGCTACAACACCTGTAGATTCTAATCTCTTTTGTAGAATTAAAGAGAGTTGGATCAAAGATGAGTATTTAGCCGAGTTAATTGACAAGATTCAAAGTCACTCTGGAGAATACAAGGGCTACTCTTACATTCACCAACAACTTAGGAAGCTTGGGAAGTTGATGGTAGGGGCTGATGCTCAGTTACGACAAGATCTGATCAAAGTCTCGCATGATTTACCAACTGGTGGACACTCTGGAATGGACAACACTTGTAGGAGGCTAGCAAGGTTATTCTATTGGAAGGGCTTTAAGGATGAAGTGGTATCTTATATCAGACAATGCGCAATATGTCAAAGAAGCAAAGGTGATCATGCAACTTATCCTGGGTTGTTTCAACCACTGCAAATCCCTTACACAACGTGGTCAAGTATAAGCATGGACTTTATTGATGGATTACCTATGTCTCAGGGAAAGACCACAATTTTTGTGGTGGTAGATAGGCTAACCAAATATGCACATTTCATGGCGTTAACACATCCTTACACTGCGTCAACTGTGGCTCAAACTTTCATGGATCAGGTATTCAAGTTACATGGAATGCCTGAGAATGTGGTCAGTGACAGGGACCTTACTTTTATTAGCAGATTTTGGCATGATCTGTTTACTATGCAAGGGGCAGAGTTGAGCACTTCAACGACATATCGCCCTCAGACTGATGGGCAAATGGAGGTAGTTAACAAAACATTGGAGACTTATTTAAGGTGCTACTGTGCAGATAGTCAGAAGGATTGGAGCATGTATCTCTCTTTGGCTGAGTGGTGGTATAACACCACCTTTCATTCAGCTATACAGACCAGTCCATATGAGGCTCTTTATGGGCAACAACCCCCTTCCCACTTGCCTTACTTGCCTGGTGAAGCTGATGACGAAGCTGACAAAAACCTGATTGCTAGAGAGTTTAAAACTCAGTTGTTAAGGTTTCATTTAGCCAGGGCACAACAAAGAATGATGGACATGGCTAACCAACACAGAAGTGATAGACAGTTTCAAGAAGGAGATTGGGTATACCTCAAGATTCAACCTTATAGACAAACTAATTTTTTAATCAAAATTTCAACAAACTTTCAGTGAAGTATTATGGGCGTTACCAGGTGGTACAAAGGATGGGAAAGGTGGCTTATAGGCTTTCTCTACCCACTCATGTGGCCATACATCACACCTTTCATGTTTCTCAGTTGAAACCCTGCTATGCCGTTCCTGAAGTACTACACCACCCTCCCTTAGTAGACATTGCAAGTCCCTATTGTGTTGAGCTAGATAAGGTGTTAGACAGAAGGATGATAAAAAGGGGCAATAAGGCTGTAGCTCAAATCTTAGTGCAATGGAAGGACATGACATCTGAGCAAGCTACTTGGGAAAATTTTGCAAAAATGAAGCTTAGGTTCCCAGCATTTCTTCCTTGAGGACAAGGAAGATTTTTTAAGGAGGGAGAAATGTTGCAATTTTGACATTGCTGATATTGAAGTGGTGGTATATTGAGATGATGGAGTAGTACTTAACAATAGATGAAAAAGTTAGTAAAGGAGGACACTTTACAGTTTACTCCAGCTGTAGTTTACTTATTGCATTTTAGTCCTTATTTTGGAGCAGTTAGAATAGTGCGATTATGTCAGCTAGATTCCTGAGGGGGAGACTTGGCCAAGGCCTATATCTGTAACTATTAAGGCATTATGAGAATTATGAATTGAGATACAATTAGTTAACCTAGTCTGTATTTCAGTTCTTTCTTTTTTCCTTTTCTTCTTCTTCTTCATCATCATCATCATCTTAGCTCTAAATCATTGTTCCATTGATTTTCTCTGAGTTGCATATTCAGACTGCAACAATGGCCCATGCAGGGTTGTACCCATGCGCAGTATAGCCCTTGCTTGAACATGCGCTCAACCCTGCAATAGAGTCTGCATGTATGCCGCTCCACCTTGCTTGAACACTCATATCCCCGCTACAGTGGCCATGCACATGGCTGCCTCTACTGCGCAAATGCGTCCTTCTCCATCGTGAATGTGTTGCCCTTGCCATGTGAGCCCTCTATGTGACTGTGACATCTGCTGTGCAATCGCATGCACTTTTGACACCAGCAAAACAAAAAAGTCTTGAATTATCGGCCTGTTTTGTGGTTTTAGCCCCTGAAACTCACCAGAATCCCTTGGGATGCAAACCAAACATGCAAACTTTACTCCAAATCACCGACCAATCTGTTGGAATCCTAAAATCACCAATCCAAGGTCGTCTAGACACTTGATCACAGTCATTCTTATTCTTCAAAATCACCAATTTTTTCTTAAATGTATGAATCACTCCGAGTCACAATCCCCTCAAGACTCGATCAATCTATTCAAACAAGTCATAAATCATCATACATGTTAATAGGAACTTTCAAACCTCAATTTCGAGCTCATTAACCCCCAAATGTTGACTCTGGTCGCCTCTTAAGTTTTCAAACTTTTAGATTTTTATTTCTTATCTGAAACGCACCCGAGTTCTTCATGACCCATGCCAGCCATATCCACAAGTCATAAACCACATAATAAACCTACGAGCAGTCTCATTTAGGGAAAAAAGAGGTTCTAATACTCAAAAGGCGTTCGGACGGATGATTCCACACAGATTGAATTCTGTCATTGTGTCATTGGTGCGTTATAAAAATTATATTAGTTATGTCCTTCCAATTGGTTGTTCATTTAGGGTCAGCTAGCTGAAGAGCAGAGCAAAACAGAAGCCTTGTCTGCTGAAATCTTGCAGCTTAATGCACGGCTTCAGCAGGCCACGCAAGCATACAATGGTCTCATTCGCATGTATGCATCTAATCTTGCTTACTCTTAAATTTGTTGACATATTCAAAAGCAATTTGCTAATATCCTTTTTGTTATTAACCACCATGTAAATATTTTCCAGCTATAAACCTGTTCTATGGAACATCCAGAATAGTCTCGTGAAGTTGAAACAAGATAGCACGGTCAGAGTCCTGTGAAGATGTAAGATTTTAAGTGGTTCAGTGAAGTTGAGGCAACAATTACCTGGTGAACGGGCACCTAGCGTACTATATGAAGGTGCAACCAAGCCTCATTATCACAACCATTTGTTATAACAGTATTTCACTATAATGATTAGCTTTTCTCGAGAACTGATTTTTTGTTCTTTATAACAACATTCTACCTATAACAATAATGACATTCATGCATTGCTGTACTCTCTTTATAAAATTACACATACTGGAATATTATAATAATATGGTTTATAAAAAATATATTATGTATAAAAATAAACTTTTTGAAATATATATGGTAATCATCATTAACGTCTAGCACATAATGAATTTCAAGCCAAAAAAAGATCTTTTGTGCATGATTTCAAATGTTATCAATTCTGGGTCCCGAACGAGAGTAAAGGCAGCAGGGTAGGTATTCTCAAAAAAGAAAGGAAGGAAAACATGCCGTAAGAGTGAGTAAAGACCCGTTGGTCATAATTTCACGAGGAAGCACTACTAGTTTTTACTCTCTTTGTTTTTCACGTTCATGCTCTTTCTATTTTATTGGCTCAATTAGTTTAATACATTCCTTCTTGGTACACAAAATTAATAAACTAGTTTTTGACGTACTTTTAATTATAACAATTAAATGAGATTTAAATGACAAAATATTAACATATATCACTGTAGTTATCATGAAATTTTCAAACAAATGCAATTACTATAGCAAGGTTTTACTGTAGTAGAGCACCTTCCACATTTTCTTTGATTTCCTTAAATACCCTTATTGGTCAATTACCAAAACATTAAAGTAAGTTTTCTTTATTGTCTTGTCATTTTGTCTTGAAAACTGAGGTCTTGTTTCCTTTCTACTTTTTTGGGTTCGCCAACCAACAGACCCATTTGAAATAAGCTCCTGCTGTAGGCATCCACGGCAGAATCTTTCTAGGCAATATCATTGAAGGAGTTTTGAATATTCTTTTCTGTCCCAACATTCTCTAATTCTTTAAAAGACAAACCCATAAATAATGGACAAAAGAAGAACAAATTCCAGGTAAGAGAAACAACGAGCATGAGGAAAATGGTGGGGAACCGTAAAGTTTCAGAAGTAAAGATGGATATATTTGATGGAAGCTTTCACGGAGAGAGGACAAAGTTGTGATAAAAACCACCGTAAATAATTTGAGGCTATGAATTTGCCGGAGATGGGGAAATTGTTTGATGAAGAGAAGGATACTTTTCTGTATGCCAAAGATTTTTTCTTTTTAAGTGGCGCCAGGGTATAACGGCTATTGGAAATTTAAATTGGTAAGTGAAATACGGAAGAGGAGAAAGGAGAATTGCACGGATACCATATTTAATAAATATCCGACGCTATCTTATAACAATAACATATCAAGTAGGGTTTGAAGAGAGTAAAATGTATGCAGACCTTATCACTATCTCATAGCGAAAATATCTCTGAGCTTTGTTAAAGAAACATAACAACTTTGAGTGTGTTTTGTATGAAGGAAAGTGTTTTTCACAGCAAGTAGGTTTCCTTTTTTTTAGTGTTGGTAAATAAGCAAAAACATATTATCTCAAGAATATTTATATATGTTATCTAGCATAACACTATGAAGCTGGGATGAGATGGGGAGTAGGGGTGGGGGATAGGGGGTTGGGTGATGATCATTTTTTTTTCATTTTTAAAGAACTTGTTTTCCTAAAGAAAATATTATCCAAACAGAAAAAATTGGAAAAATATTTTTCTCCATTATCAAACACACCTTTTGTCATCACTAGAATTAATTAGAAAGTTGTGACGATCTACAAATTCATCGGCAATCTGCATAATTCAACGTAAATCATCAGCGTGAGTGTTATTCCGTTTATCATCTGAGGTTCAATTAGAAATTTAAAACTTTGAAATGCTAGTTTTTTTTATCGGATCATTTTAATTATCGAGAAGACCGGTTTCTTTGCATAACAATGGTGAAACATCTTTCTACTCGATGTGCTTGAATTTTTCTTATCAATATTTTTAATTTAAAGTATTGAACTTGATAGCTTGATCATTCAGACAATTTTCAAGTTCAATTTGGTCATGCATATCTGATCTGTTGTAAACTGATATGAATTTGCGTAAAGTACCACCTAGCTTTACAAAGAAAATGATCAAGTTATATTCATTCGTCTATGTCTGAAGTGTTATACTCCTGATATAAATTATAAATGAAAGAATACAGTGAATTCGGATATGATAGCCTGAGATTTATAATATTTTCAAAGGTGAGTTCATATGTGTATGTCTAATGTGTTATAATCCTGATATGAATTATGCATGAAAACCAAAGTAAATTCGGACATGATAATTAGAGATTTACATTATTATCAAGGATGGGTCCGGTCATCTATGTCTAAGGTGTTACAATCCTGATATGATATACATGAAAAATTAGTGTGAATTCAGACATGATAACCTAAATTTATACTCCCGCTGTCCCATTTTATGTGACACTATTTTGTTTTTTAGTCCGTCCTAAAAAGAATGTCACCTTACTAGAATTAGTAACAATTTGACTTTGAAATTTTCTTTTTACCCTTAATGAAATAATTTTCACCCACACAAATATCTATGGATGATTTTGGATCACAAATTTCAAAAGTGTTTCTTCTTTTCTTAAACATCGTGTCAAGTCAAATGGGACAGAGGAGTAAAATTTTCTAGGATGAGTTTGGTTGTGTATATGTGAGGTGTTATAAATCTAAGATGAACTATGCCTAAAAGAGAGAGTGCATTCGAACATGATTGCCTGAGCATTAGAATATTTTAAGAGACAATTCAGTCTTATGTGTATGGGATATTATATAATTCAATAGTCGTTGCAGAATGGATACAATTAGAAATGGACCGTGGATTACAACTCTGTAGATCATAATATAAATCTTCTTTTGCTTTCTTTAGAAACACCATTTCGTTCTTTCTTGACACGCATGGCTGAACTGACAAAAATAGATGCGCATGAATTAAAAGTGCGATTTCACATTAAGATGTGCACAAGCAAGAGGGTACTTGTAACTACAACTCATAACATGTATACATTCGCTGAGGAACGAAGGAGTTAAGTATCTCAAAAGGGCACTCAACTTTTTAGATTTATCTAGCAAAGTCATTGAACTTTATTTTGTATCATTAACATCACCCGAGTTAGATTTTTGTATCAATAAAATTACTCAGCTAAATTTATCATTAAACAAATCTTGATATGACAAAATAAATTATTTTTTATCGTCATAACTTGAACTTGCACTATGATGGCGCCTACTGTAAACCCCAAGGTAAGCAAACCAAAATTATACCCAAACTACCAGAAGATAATAATTTAATAAAATTAAATAAATAAATAAGGATAAACGAAAACAAAAAATATAATAATAATGAGAACCGATAATAGTATAGATATGCAAATACGACACAAAAATATACAAAAGGCTCGAAAGTGATCAAAAGACAAACTAACATAAAATCATAATCCCGGATCTGGTGTCACTTATAAAAGAGCTACTAAGTAGGGAAAGTTAAATTAAGGGTGACAAAAAAGTCTTTAAAGTTAAAAAGAGTGACGTAAGTTTTACGTATTGAGGGTAGATGATAATTTTATGGTTAATAATTAATGAGCTTAGACCACTTTTTTAACAAGTCCTCAAGTTTTCTTTTCGTTGTTGTATCACTGAACATTGCTTGTGAGGTGATTTCAACCATTTTGGCAAGTCAATACTGTTGTTTTGTGTGTACTGCTCATCTGGATTTTATCTACTATTCCGATTGAATTCATTTCAGCAACTGCCACATTCGTTTCAACATCTGTTGTTGAAATAAATGCAGCATGTGGTGAAATAGATCAACTATTGGATATGTTATAACAGTTGTTGCATCCAATTTAGCAATTACTTCAATACTTACTGCTTATTTTTTAGTGATTGTTGAAATATACTTTCAGCAACTGTTGTAGGTGTTGTAGTTGCTGCTGCAACAATCGGTGAATATATTTCAACAATTGCTACTTAAGTCACTGAATGTGTTTCAACAATTGTTGAAAAATATTCAGCAACTGTTGTAGGTGCTCTAGTTGCTGCTGCAACAATTGCTGAATATATTTCAACAATTGTTGCATGAGTTACTGAATATTGCTAAAAAAAATATTCAACAACTGTTGTAGGTGCTTCAACTGCTTTATCAACTATAAATAGAATCAAAACAAAACTACGATCAATTTCCTTTAAAATCATAATATAGGTACAAACGTCCATATTATCAATGGGGGATAAATAACAATAGGAGTTGATTGCAATGGTGAATGGGTTGATTCCAACAATCGTTATATTTGACATTGAAAAAATAAAAAAAATGATAGAGACAATAGCAATGATTGTGGACCGAGATGTCATGTATGAATATTTTGCAAACAAAATCATTTCTTATTTTGAACTAGATTGTGAATTGAAAGATCTTGCCATCATCTACATGCATAGTTGCGGTGAAAAGCAAAGGACCGCTCCACTTAGGATAAAAAATCAAATAACTTTGCGTACTTATTTGAAAGATGAAAATAAACCCATTTTAAGGGTAAACATGGTTGAAAGATTGATAAACAACTGTCAAAACTAACAAATATTAAATGATGAATGTGATTTGATGAACATGAATATTTCAGACAAAAAGAAATGCTAGTGCACATAATACTCCTCAGACTCCTATTCCTACTCCTACTCTTGAAGTTGCCAATAACACATCGGGATCCACACAATCATCACAATCTAGTTATGCACAAGATGATGAAACTGATTTTTACATCGGTATGTCCTTCAAAAATAAGCAAGAGTTAGATATTGCCTTAAAAATTACTTATTTGAAGAAAGATTTTAGAATGAAGAAGGTGATCAACTCGCATACTGTGTATTGTGTGAAATGTGTACATCTCGAATAAAAGTGGTGGTTGAGAGCTGTAAAGCTCCAGAGTTCTGATAGATTTTACATTAGAAAGTTTGAACAAATGCATACATGTGGTTCACAACATCTTACAATCCATAATCCCCATGCCACATCAAAAGTCGTTGGTGCATAATTCAAGGATAGATTCTCAAAAGATAAAGATCCTTCCATAAGAGACATTGAGAATTCAATCCGTATTGAATTAGGTTGCAACATTAGTTATTGAAAGGTTTGGAAGGGAAATGAGACCGAAAAGGCTTTAGTAAGGGGGACACATGAGCACAATTATGCAGTGGTTGATGTTTACCGTTATATGCTTACGATGATAAATTCAAAAAGTAAGACAGGTTTGTAGCTTGATGAAAATGGTAGGTTTAAGTATTTTTTTATCGCCTATGGAGCTTGCATTCGTGCTTTATGATATATTCGAAAAGTCCTATCTATGGATGGAATATTTTTGCATAGTAAATATGGAGGCATGTTGTTTTCTTCCGTAGCACAAGATGCAGAAGATGATATTTTTTTGGTGGCATTTTATGTAGTCGACATTGAGTGTGATGCCTCATATCGATACTTTTTCGAGCAGATGAGCAACTTTGTGGATGATACCTCTGAATTATACATTATTTTTAACAGATATCCAAGTATTAGAAAGATGGTTGAAATTGTGTTTTCTTTGGCTCATTTTGGTTGTTGCATGAGGCACTTTGAAGAAAATATCCGAAATACCCTTCACAATGGAAAAATCATCTACCACTTTTATAAAGCAGCAAAAACATATAGTGTCGATGAATTTAATGATCACTTCAACCAAATAAGAAATATGGTTCCAGGAGCCGCTGGACATTTGGAACATGCTGGATTTCATAGATGGAGCAGGACATTCTGTCATGACCCAAAATCAGAGTGTGATGGAAGTCACTTAACACACCAAGGCGAGTTTGTCCAAAATCTAAATAACTCAACATAATAATAAAAGTGAAAGATAAACAGTCTAATAAGATAGATAAACATAGGGAATGAAAAATACAATCTTCTTAGAACTGTTGTCACATGTACAAGCCTTTAAGTACAAAATATTCAAATGAAAATACAAGTCTCAATGCTTAGTCCCCAAATAGAACATAACATAAGATAAAATCCTCGAACGCCTGCCGAAGCTACAAACAACTATCTCACGAGTGATCCTGCAAATCAGAAAGCTAGCGAGGAGGTCTGGGCTTACAACATACAAAAATGTAGCAAGGGGTGAGCACCAAACTATAAAGTACTCAGTAAATGAAACTAACCTAAAGTAAAGCAATGAAGAACACAAGTACTCCTTAACTCCCAAGCACATACCGCTGAACTACACGCCTGCACTCAGAAAAGTCCCAGCACAATATAATATACAATTCATAATAGTATAGATATACTCATCATCTGACATAATATCTCAATATACACGTATATATATCCAAAAGTTACTCAAGTAAATAATACAATAAGTATACAGTCTCATAAGCAATACATTTATAATATCAAAACATGTATGATATGAGATGAAGTGGATGCTATGAGATGTAAATAATGAGATGCAATGTCAAATATTCATGATGCATGTCTGTCTTATGATACACATTCGCCGATTGCATCAGACAAGAATCCATGAGGGCCATATATGGACCATGTATCCGCCGAAATTATTTTTCTTTGGTATTTACTTTCATATGTAGCCAAAATTATTTTCCTTCAACTTTTCATTGTCAATGGATCATCAAGTAAGCACATAATAATGACAAAATAGTGATGTTCATAGAAATAGAATATGCAAGATGTTCATATTCGAAATCAAATAATTCACAAGTACACAAGTATTCACAGTATAACCCAAATCTCATCACAATCTCAGCATCAACATTAAATAACACACAATTCATATATATTACGATTCCACAATTAATTCACAAATCAAGATATCACTATATGAACGATTATTCAATTCAAAATCTCATGATCAAAGCCTATGATGATAGAATACTACCCCAATGTTCTCAATTTTAAACACATAGGATCATACAAGGTTCGTTCATACTTAACAGAAGGTTAGAAGTCTACTTGCCTTAGATAAAGTCTTGAATCAAGTCAAATCTAAAGTTGTCCCCTTTCTACAATACTCAAAATCACCAAAATCTATTCAAATATAGCATTACAATCTCATAACGAATCTAATGATACTAAAATTAATTAATTCAGATAAAAAGAGTGAAATGTTCAAAAATCCCATGCCGAGAAAAGTAGCTGGAATATAAAATTAATACATGAAAATATTCCTCAAGTAATAAAAAATTCAATGGTGAAAACCATTTCGAAAACAGAGTTAAAATGAGGAAGAAATCATCAATTAAAGATTAGAAATCAAAGTTCAAAAAATATCCAAATTCTCCAATTAAAATCCTAAAATTATAAGTTAAAAACACAATTTAATCAATGGAAATAGAAAAAATAGGTTAGAAAATAGTTACCCAATCAATTTTCCTTAAAAAACCTTGAAGTTCCTCTCTAAAACGAAGATTGAAATATTAAAAATGGTAGAAATTTGAATAAAACTCATCTTTAAAACTGAAAACTGTTCCACGAACGCGGAGGTAAGGACTATGCAAGCCTCCGCAAATGTGGAGGACCTTCTGCAAACTTGGAGGTCACTTAAATGACCCTTTGCGAATGTAGAGATCTAGTGCCTTAAAGCTCCACGAATGTGGTGGTATCTCAGCGAATGCGGAGAGCACTATCAATTGCACCAGAAACAGTTAAAAACCAACAGTTCCCAGCTTAGAAAAATTGCAATACGGATCCTCAAAATTTGTTCAGAACCCCATGAACACAAACTAGACATGGAACCCCACCAGAAACAAGGTTCCAGACTCATTAGAATCTTCAAAATTCATATTTGAGACCTCCTTGGCCCAAAACTTGAGAAAGATCATTGATGATGTTCAAACCTACATAGCTTATGAACGTAGGGATGATTATCGTTAGCATATTAATCTAACTTTTGAGGTCGGGGTCGAATTCCACAAGGAACAATGTGTCAGCGATTGGATTGGCTAAGGATCGATAGCTACTAAATTTGATTGGACAAGCGAGCACCAAGAAATTTCTAACTAAAATGGGGGGAGACTAAGCTAACAACTACACCTAATAAGAAAATGAAAATGGGGGAAGGATTGATCAAGCAAGGGAGCAAGGATAGGGAATATGGGAATCAATCAAAGCCCAATCGATCCATCACACTTAGCATCAAATTAAGTCTATGGGTAGGCTAGATTTCTTGTAACCACACCTCAATTATGACAATGTGGTGTTTTGCAAGAGCTTATAATAAACTCTTACGCGAGCCACTCAAAGACACGCTTGGCTTGAGCACCTCAAATAAAAACTCCCAAGACCTTAACCATTGAGTTCTTTTTGAAGACCTCAACACATAAACCCATGACTATTATGCAAACCCTCCACTTCAACTACTCTAATTAAAGCAATAATTGAAGATCTAAGCTAGATTCATATTCGCGACTTCAAATCATAAGTTAAACATGAACCAGTAAATCAATTCAAAGTGATTTGGGAGGAACCCACTTAATTTTGCAAGTAAATCATCAACTAAGCGTGAAAACAAGAGAAATAATCAAGACCCATAAACAAATTAACATCCAAGCTCAATTAAATCTATAAATTATGCATTCAAGAACAAGAAGTATAAGAGTGTGTGAAAGATTTTACACTAGAAGCCCACACTCTTCAATCCACTCAAGAATTTATAGAGAACTTTCCCTAAATCCTCACCTTAAACTAAAATCTATACTAAGGTGTGTTTCTTCTCTCTAAAGATTAATGAAAATTCATTCTAGGTATGAATTCTCTCTGTTGTCTCTCCAGAATGAGGGATAGGAGTACGTGTATATTTGATTTGGGGATGAAATGGTGCATTTACGGAACTTCCTTGACACTGGTAGCCAAAATATTCTGCATTCGTGGAGCTTATACCGCGTTAGCAGAGGTCAACCTAAGTTTGACATTTCGTGTTCGCGGCTAAGCATTCTGTGATCGTGGATGTTGGTCGCTTTTACTCCGCCTACGCGCCAGTGTTGGGCGCATATGGGCCCCTTTGTACTCCATAATCTTGCATTCTCGGACCTGAAGGCCGCGATCACGAAGTTTAAATGTGTCTTGGTACCATTTTGTGCAGTTTCAACTCCTTTTGGCTCCTAATCAGTTCCATCTTCAATTCTTTCCAGCAAAGCCAAATTCAAACCATATGTACTTGAAACATACACCATTCAAAGCATAATTAACCTCAAGTTATGAATTGAACAACACAACATCATAAGAAAATAGTAAGAAATGAGTGTAAGTTATACACTCAACAAATGTTTAAACTAATTTCGGACTCAAAAACTCAAAATAATCTTGGAAGTTCTAAAAATTACAATGAAGTCATTTCTAGCGTTAGTTTCACCACCCTAACCACTGTAACTAATGGAATTTTGATTCGAGTTCCCGAACTCTAAATGTTGACCAAAGTCAAATCTATGATCCAAAATCAACTGGAAATGCAACTTTGGATCGAAAATCTTAGTTTTAATTCCAAATTCAGTTCTGCAAGTTCTCCTAGACTAGATTCAACATTCCAAAATTTATAGAATTGATGGAATCAAATTCTGACACTCAAAACTCAAAATAACCACAAAATGCAAAATTTCCAACTTTAAGCCTTTAAAAACCCATTCTTTCGCAAAACTCTAACTTTTTACATAATTTTCAAAATTTGACTTTTAGATATAATAAAAAATAATCCAAGGGAATGTTTAAGAAGACAAAATGGTAATTTGGTTGAAAATACCAAAAATGACCTTCAAGGTCATTATATCATCCACTACCAAAAATAATATTCGTTCGCGAACATGAGATAAGGGACATACTTGAAGGCTCAAATAACTGAGGGTATCGGGCACACATATCTAACTCTATCTCCCATGTAGTTTCATGATCCAAACCTAATGTCATGACCTAAACCTAGGTCCTAGGCGCAACACAACGAATGGAGAACCCGATGGTACCTCAAACATGCCTATTAAGCATACATGGTACATCCTTGATTGCAGAAGCAAGAATTTAAACAACAAACTCATAATTCTAGGAGAAATGAGACTTTGGACTCAAGCCATGGGGATGTCATAGGGAAGAGGATTATCATGGATCATATAGCAAATAAATTCTAAGGGGAGGGTAAGTATGACTCATGCTATGGAGGCAATTAGGGACTTGGGACTTCCATCTCATTAACAACATACAACAAGCATCAACACAAAAAGGGAACAAGGTACTAAGGGAAATCTCCAATAATACATAAATATAACAAAAGTGGATCTCATAGACTACATAACCAAATATCCAGCAACACCTCTAATACGAATGAAATGGGAGCCAAGACATCTCTCGGGTTCACCCTCAAAAGATAAATATCATTAAATAGACAAGTCTTAAATAAACACGAAAGTAAATGGCTATTGTCACCAAAGTGGAGGATTCACCAAAAGATATCTTTAGCCAAGTCGTCTAGCCACGTGGATGAGGAGGATGAATAGGAGCTCTGGTCTCTACATGGTTAGATCATGTAGGCAAAAGAGTATGCGTTAGTACTTGAAATGTACTAAGTATGCGGGGTGCAATGCAACAAGGAACATAAGCCATAATTAAATGATACACATAATCATAACCAATGGATATAAGTTCAATATGTCATAAATGCTCAATGCCTTAGTCAAAATGTGCATGAAGAATCATCTAATCATATAGCATACCATATATAGAAGGAAAAGGACCATAACCGACATGTAAGACCAAAAGAGCTACTTCTTGGAATTCTGATATTCACTCCACACCGGACATGGAGTGGTCTACTTTGCCAAGGTAGAACAAACACTACCCTTACGGCATAGCCTTTTCGGAAAGTGTTACCACCTTACAACATAGCCTTTTTGGTGGGTTTCACATGATTTCCTTACCTTACGACATGACCTTTTCGGTAGGTACAAGCCATTATAGGGAATCGATAACATGAACCTATAGTGGCACATAGTTTAGGAAAAATGGGAACTACTAAGGTCCTCTCAGTACTAGGTCACAATCACACGGAATACTTATAGCATAATAATAGTCTTATTATTCATAGTCTCAAAACATCATAATTTCATTCTTGGAGTAGCTCATCAACACATAGCTTATAGCATCAAGATTGGGCATTTAATCATTCTTGTCATATATATCATGCTCATAAGCTTATAGTTTACTTGTTGAACTTCTTAATAGTCTCAATATGCATGACATACATATCTTGTCATGCTGTATTCTTTGTATAATAAACTTGGCAAGCATCTTTAATCAAGTCATGGTGGGTACATGTACATAATTTCTAAACCATGCAAATTTCAAAGTAAATGCCATGAGAGTAGTAAAATAGAACCACATAAGCATTATTCAAAATAACCCACCAAAAGTATAATAAGGCTTGTCTAGGGCATCATCAAACCCTCATTTAAAATCATTGATTCACATAGCATAGCATTGCATAATAGTATACAAGGATAAAATATCATAAAATACTTCATAATTTCATCATATAAAGAGTTCATAAATTTTCATAAGTTTCCATGACTTAAAAATAAATGAGGAAGGAGAATGGTTGGCATTTATGGAGGAAAAATCTCCACAAATCATAATCCACATACTTTGGTGTGTTTAGAGATGAAAATATTGTTGGAGAATTGAAAGACCCACTCAAGAGAAGTATTAAGGCCTAAACTACATCGTTTCACCCCTTATCTGCACAAACAACCCTAAATTACTCATTCCTTTTCATTCCAAAATTTTTCTAAGTCTTAAGACTCTCCCAAGCTTCCTCTAAGAGCTCAAGCAAGAGAAGCAAACTAGGATTTCAATTCTTCCATCTTCAAATCAGAATTTTCTCCACTAAGTCACTCAGGTATGTGGGCTTCATTCATTGATTTTATTTCACCCATGAAGCCAATCCTTCTCCTCTTGTTAAATTTCATGATTTTAAGATTAAATACCTTATGGATAAATTTTATTATGCATTATACAAATGAGTTGAGTTTGGATTCTTCAAGTATTGATTTACTATGCATGAACATCTATTGAAAGCCTATTCTATGAGTTGATTTATATCCATCAAAGTTATGTGTGATGTGAACTATGGAAACTTTGAAAGATTTCAAATTTTCAAGATAGATTTTATGATACCCAAATTGGGGTTTTACTACAAAATTGATGGGTTGATTTGAATGACTTCAAAATGAATTGACCTTTACTCCTCTCATATCCTACACTCTTCAATTGCAAGATTTTGGAGATTTTAAGCATACCCACCATGTTTTTTTTCAAGGTTATGTGACAAGACATGTGAACTGTGAATATTGTACATGTTGAAGGGCTATTATGCATGCTATGAGCTCATGAGAACGTCACAAATATTATGAATAATAAGAAGCCCTTTCTTCAAACTATGATGTGATGGTTTGATGAGTTACTCTTATGATGCTACCATGAGTCATGGAATTATGAAAAATATGAATATGTATATGAATTGAGTATTCTTTGGGATTGTTGACCTAGCACTGAGCGGACCTTAGTTGGTAGCCATGGATTTATAACTATGTGCAACTATAGGGTATTATGTGATATCTATCAAAAAGGTCATATCTTAAGGTAGAATACATTGTAGCACCTACTAAAAAGATTATACCATAAGGTAGGAACCTATCTTAATACATACCAAAAAGGACATGCTGTAAGGTAAACATCTCTTATAACACCTATCGAAAAGACATGTCGTAAGGTAAGGATATCTAGTGACACCCTCCGAAAAAGCCATACCGTAAAGTAGGGATATTTGACAGCACTCTAAAAAAAGGTTGTATCGTAAGGTGAGTGGGTGGTTTACCTTGGCAAAATAAACCACTCATTTTTCGGTGTGGAGTGAACATCAAAATTCCAAGTAGTAGCTCACTTGGTCTTATTTGTCAATTATGGTCCTCCACTTATCTGAGCCAGCGGATTCGAATTTTGCTATGCCGGTGCGCAAAGAAGTTCCACCATATCATTGTTATTTAATGAGAAATGTACCACCTATGTATGATATGTTACATGATTTATTTATTCCTCATGCACGTTTTGACTAAAGCATTGATCATTCATGTCATATTGAGATTATATCCATTCACTATGAATATGCATATTGTTTAATTGTATATTGTGCTCTCTTGTTGCATTTCACCCCACATATTTAGTACATTTCAAGTACTAACACATATTTCGTTTTCCTAGATGATCTAACCATATAGGGATTAGAGTTCCTATTCATCCTTCTCCTTCACGTGGCTAGGCAAATTATTTGAAGATTGCTATTAGTGAGTTCTCCACTTTGGGGACAATATCCACTTTACTTTCACACTTTAACTAAGACTTGTATATTTTTGGATACTTATCTTTTAAGGGTGAGCGTGGGAGATGTATTGGCCCTCGTTCCATTCGTATTATAGGTACCACTGGATATGGAAAATGTATATATTGGGCTTGACTCCCATTATGCTTATGTGATTACACAAGTTTTACCTTAGTCCCTATTTCCTTATATGTGATGATATTTTTTTGATAATGTGATGAAAGTCCCAAGTCCCGGTAACATCCCCACATCGTGAGTCATACTTACCCGCCCCTTAGACTTTATTTGTTATGTGATTCATGCAAATCCTCTTCCCTAGAACATCCCCATAGCTCGAGCCCAAAGTCTCGCTTCCCCTAGAATTCTTTGCTACTTGTTTGATTGTTTACTTATGCTTCCGCAACCAAGGATATGCAAATAATATGTTAAGAGGCTTGTTTGGGTTACCTTCGGGTTTTGCATTCACCGTGTCACGTCTAGGCCCTAGGCTTGGGTCGTGATAAGAATGAAAAAAAACCCAAAACCCTAGTGATGAGTCCATATCTCGAACTTATTTTGGGCTTATAATGCAAAGAATTATTGTCCGCAATATGCTATTTTGTTCCAATTTTAACTAATGCACATTTGTTGCTTCAAGAATGGAGCTAAAAGAGAAGAAGAAAACACTCAACAAGACTTGGAAAAGGAGCAAAAATGTCAGACAAAATGGGCAACCTCGGCCTAGCCGGTGTATCGCCTAATGCTTAGTGAGACCGCCTAACAATTTAGCAACCAAGTTTTAAGTTCTTGCAAGAAGGGCGGTCTGAATCGACATTGCCAAACCAAGATCGCCTACTTAATTTGGAGATAGACTAATGTTACAGAAATCAGGACCCCAAGCTCATGATAGAAGGGCGATGAAGCAGGGAATTTAACATATTGTCGAATAGGATATGTGGAGAAGAGAGTCATCGCCCAATATTGTAGAGACCTGGGCTTATAAATGACTTCATAGAAAAGTGATCAAGTGCATATCTAGCACATCGCCGCAGTGGTTGACGATGGCCAGTTTTGACTATCGAGTTGTAATTTAATGCACAAAATTTCATGATTTTGCATGAACTGTTTGAGCTATTTTGGAAAAGGACATTGTACAAATTATTGTCTTTAGAATTCCAGATAGAGAGAGAGTGAGATTAGGGTACTTTGAACATTCTTGCTCAATAGTACAATCGAGAGGGTTTTCAAGCTTGTGGAGGCAAAAATTTGTAGAGATTATCTTTTTGAAATCTACTTTTCTCTTCTAATCCTTGTTACCCATGTACTCAGTCGCAGATATTGGTATTGAATCTTTAATTTCTAGCATGATTGACTAAAACTCCCATGTTGAGGGTGTGCAATTGCTATGGGTATTTGATTTCTATTGCTAGGTCTTTGTTATTTTAACTATATTATTGTTAATCTGAGTGAATTTATGTCCATTGCTTAGTTTCACTTATAATCTCAATGTTGCAAACTTGGGGTTTACTTCAAATCTCTACTTACCACTTTAATATGAGTAGTTAGAGTATGGAATGGATGTATCAGATGAAAATCCTCTAGGGTTTTAGTTGAAAGCCATACCCATGGGTTCAATGGCTAAGGTAGTAGGTGATTTTCTATGATTTCTCTGGCTAGGCGTGTCCTAGAGCGATCCGAGTATGTTATCATAATTGAATCATGCAAAATACCTTTGTGTCATAATTGAACTTAGGTTACCAACATCCTAGCCTCTTCACTCATGCTAAAATCGATTTAGTCATATATTTAGACCTAGCTTAGTAGATCTAGTCCTATATTTGCATATCCCCAACATCTCTCTATATCTGTTGTTAGTTTGCTAATTTTAGTTGTTAATTGCTGAATCTCAATCTTCAATTTTTGTAACCCCCATTTAAACCTACAATTGCTTAATTCAATGATATACTTCACTTCTTGAACCATCTTTCCCTGTGGGATTTGACCCCGACTCCAAAGTTGGGTAATACGTTGATGGCTACCTTTCTTGCTTTTTGTTGTGTGGTAGGATTGAGCGTGCATAAAAAATGGTTCCATTTTTGGGGAATGGTGCTAATTCTTGACTGAAGTGTTTGTTTAATTTAGTTCTCATAGTTGAATTTATTTTACTGCTTTCTTGTTGTTTTTGTTATTGAGTAAGCAAGTGTTATGATGGAAGACGACGGGACTATCCACAGTGATAACATCAGAGATGTGAATGATTTTTAGAATGTTGACTGGGATCAGGTGGGAAGCACCAGAGCTATTCGGTTGCCCCCACTTGCTAGAGATGCGTTATTCCATGTTACCAACACCATGTTGCAACTCCTCTAGTTGAAAGAGTTGTTTGGGGGATTCTCTCACAAAGATCCTCATGAACACCTCAGGAACATCATCGATGTGTGTTTACCATTCAATTTCTGAGGAGTCACATAAGAGGCTATAAGGTTGAAACTCTTTCTGTTCTCTATTACCAGTGCAACGGTGAAGTTTCTTGCTGAGCTTCCTCGAGATTCAATTACTTCGTGGGAGGAACTCCAAGATGCATTCCTCAAAAGATTCTTTCCTTTCTCAAAGATGGTTAAGTTGCGAAGGATTGTTGAGAACTTCAAGCATATTAAGGGTGATCCATTGCATGAGACATGGTTGAGGTTTTGGAAAATCTTGTTACAATGTCCAAACCATAGAGTTCCAGACCATCTATTATTGTACTACTTCTATATGAGTCTTGATGATGTTAACAAGGGTGTAATGGATCAGTTGGTCTGCGGTGGAATTATGAAACAAACATTTGGTGTAGCGTGTGAACTCTGGGATGACATGACAAAAATCAACAAAGCTTGGTATACATGGATGACCTTGTATCTTCTGTACATAGAGGTCCTTCTAAGGAACTGTCACGACCCGGATAGGGGGCCTAGATGTGACATGGCGAAAGAGGACCCGAATACCCTCGATCAAGCCATCGTAGCATCATTACACACATCATCGGTTCAGAAATGGGGAAGCTAAACACATAGTACATAAGTTCTAGGGATTCGGGGACTTGGGACTCAAGTTATGGGGACAATACGGGAGTGGGATAAGCATGCTTGCACATAGCACATAGTCATTCACCATAACCAATCATACAAGTCATAACTTAATGAAAGAGACATTATCATAAATCAAGCTAAATAACATTGTATTACATAGCCAAATATCCAACATACAAACCAAACATACAAGAGTATAGATTTGTCTAAACAATGCCTCTACATAGATGAGCGGGGCCTCGACAAGTTTGAGTCTCACCCTCAAGTCAATAGAAAGTAAATATATGAAAATAAAGTGTAGATAGATGGTGGCTATTGCCCTTGAACAAGAGGGCTCACCACTAGCAATTCTTCAACAATATCTCAAGCGTAATCCGGTAGAATGTAGATGTCACCCTCGATCCCTACA
>JBCEWC010008400.1:0-20039 GCA_038996855.1 Solanum aculeatissimum | reverse complement strand
ATGCACGTAGCCAAAGAGTAATATAACAATATGCCATGCCATGATGCATGAGATGCAATCCTATGATCGTATATATAGTGGAGATGTACCTCAACCGAAAAAGACAAAAAGATTTGGACGAGCCACTACCCGAAAGCGGTACTACTTGCCAAATAGTACCCCAACACCCTTAAACAAGGGGATACAAAACCGATCAATCCCTATTTAGGGAGAACCCATAGTGGCACATAGTTGACGAAAAGGGTGGGACCCTTAGGGATAGCCCACTTACTACCCAATCCCTCGGTGCTAAATTTATCCAAAGAGAATACGTATAGGTACATGCAACATTTAAATCCAGAAACTTATACTTATTTCCAAAGTTGCACACTTAGTCAAAACAAAATCATAGTTCAAAACTTGTTTATGCTTGAGTCAAAACTTATCAAAAATCTTGCAAAACTTCCCATCTAATATCTTATCATATCAAGCCTTGTAACAAATCAAAATGGTGCAAGCACCCTAAAAGCTCATAGAGCCAAAACAGAGAGACTATGTGATCACAAGCCATAACAAAACTTATCATATCATAACAAAATGTTTCATCATAACCATAACCATGCATATGCCATGAATGAAGTTCAACATCAAGGGTAATGGAATTCAAACTTGATTTAAAAATTTGAAAGACAATAGATCATAAAACATGTAGAAATCCATGAATAAGTCATAATGCAAGTTACCCATTCTTAATTGAATCATGAAATTGAACATGCAAGTTGATCAATAAGGGTTTCATAAAGCATCCATGAATTCAAAATCAAAATCATGTTTAAATCACCTAAAAAATACAACACTCAAGTCCCAACACTAATCTATAACAATATTGGAAGAAACCATAACTTAATTCAAAACTTAAAATAAAATTTAAAGGGTTAGGGTCCTTAGGATCTTCAAGAATGAAAGAGGATCCTTGAATGAAGTCCCACATACCTTAATTCCACCAACTAATCAACAAGATCAAACTTAATTAAGTCGTCTTCCCCAAATTCTACAAGCTTGCTTCAATAGAGGCCAAGAGAGTCTTAGAATCTTAAGAGAGTGTTTGAGAGAGTTTAAATGGATAAATGAGGGTTTGGGAAATGTTTTAGGGGTTTAGGACACCTTAGGGTACAAAAAAGGGGCTTAGGAAAATGTTAAATCATGAAAATACCATTAATAAAATGCAACTTTCTGAAACTAAGCAATGTCAAACGGCAGCTACAGTGCCCATTCAATAGTGATTGAGCCATCTGCCCCTCCATCAAACAATACTTAGATAAATTTTCAGCGCGAACTCTCAGAGGAATTTTTGTAACACTTCATGAACCACTTGACGGACCTTCTAAGGTGTGACTGGCCGTGTGAGGGTCCCGTCAGCTCATACATAGCCTCCCAAAATCAGCCTTGGCTTGGCCAAGCTACTGCCCCACTTCACGGGGCAGTACACGGACCGTCTAGGTCCAAACGGACCGTCCAAGGTCTCGTTGACCTATACTTATCCTAGGGATGGTTCCAGGCCACCCCTAGCTCACTGAAACACTTAAGGACACCCTAGATGATCTGCAAAAAGTTTCACGGCTCGTGGCCCTTTCCTTGGCCACTTTTCTGTGCCTATCTCCAATGTCTTCCGAAATTCAGACAGTCTCACTGTTTGGGTCATATCTCCCTCATCCGAACTCTAAATTGAGTGAAACCAGTTGTGTTGCAAATATAGATCAAATAGATTCTAATTTATATGTAGTATCCCACTTGGTTAATCCCACATCAAATGTTATGACAGTTTGAAGTACAGTGCCAAAACTATCCCTCTAGGCTACCAACTAGCCCAATTTGCATTCGGACACTTAAACTCAACCCGTGGCCACCAAAACTCAACCATTACTAGTAGTACACTATATAAGTCCAACCATAAGGATAGTTCAAAAAACATTAGGTTGTTACATATGGGTTGAGCAGTAGATGGTTCTACAATCTCTTTTTTTGTTCTTTGCTTAATCATTTCCACTTTTTCCCTTCATTATCTCTTATTATTCTTCTCATAGATGTTGGGTTTAGAATATGTGATATGGGGAAGCTATTATTATGATAATGTTAGGATATGGAAAACATCTTCTGAAGGTATGGGTTGAGTTGTTGATGAATTTTGAGCATTTGGATCAGGGTTCCAATACATGAGTGGGAATACTTAAGGATTGTTATCATTTATGCTTTTTGGAGAAGGTGGTTCTTGGTGAGATGAGCTTGCATGATTGAGGTTAGGAGTGGTTAAGTCAATGACAGGAGACGTTTGGAAAAGAATAGTGATCAAATATTTTGGAGCATGTTCAGTAGTTGGGTTGGGAGAAGAAAAATGGAGTGGAGGCCTTTCATCATCTAGAAGAGTATTAGTGGAGATGGCTAGATTCACCAAATCTTAAGTTTTTTGTATCTCAACCCTTATTTCAGAAATATTTTCCATTAGTTATGCAGTCAACTTATTTTGTTCAGAGATTGTAGGGTCCATCATGATAACATCACTTAAATTAATGTCATCACTATTCTCAATATTTTTTTCTTTTCTTTTTGATAGATTTTTTTTAGGGAAGGAATCTTTGGAATTCTTAGACCTCGTGAAGTATAGATGTCTAGCAATTTTCTCAACACATAGCAATATTAATTACTTGTCGAATGAAAAATAACTCAAAAGATAAATATGTTAGTCCTTGTTCATAACGAATAATGCAAAATATCACACAAAAAGGTAAACACATAATAGTTGCTTTGTTCGAAGACATACTAGCCCACTAATGTAGGAAAATAATCAAATAGGTGAAATGTTGCCTATTTGATGTAATGACCCGAAACTTTTCAAACATCATAATGATCGGTCAAGGGTTGTGTTAAACTGGTTGTGGTTGAAATTTGGTAGCCATGGGTTGTATTTAAGTGGCCAGATTAAAAGAGGATTGTTTGGTGAAGTTGTAAGGCCGGTTGGGCAGTGAACATTGGAAATTCATAACTTTTGGTACGGGATTAACTGTGTGGGCTGCTATATATCACATTGAAGATCTTTGAGTTATCTTTACAACTCAACTAGTTTCACTCAATTTGGAGTTCGGATATGAAAGTTACGGCCCTGGCAGTGGGACTGCCCATAATTGGAAGGACGTTGGAAAGGGGTTCTGGAATATGGGCTAAGGGTGGGACCATGGACCATTTGGTGGTCCATGGTCCGTGAGGGTGCTCGTGGTTGGTCCAGTATGCTCCTGGAGGCTAGGTCCCAAGCCATGGACCAAGTATGGTCCCACGGACCACCTCACAGTTCGTGTGACCCTTCACGGCCTGCGAGGGGTCCCTTGAAGTGATCCAGAGAGTTGGCCAAGGTTCGGGGTTGGGTTACGGACCAAGTGATGCTCCACAGACTAGTACACAGTCCATGTGCAGCTACACGGTCTGTGATATCCCTCGTGAAGCGATCCAGAAAGTCCCCCCATGAGTTCAAGTCGAAGCCAAGACCAAGTGAAGCCTCACGGGCAAGTACACGGCCCGTGGACCAATAAATGGGCACTGTGTAACCCTGTGTTTAGTGATTTAGATCATTTAATTAGATCCTATGCCGTTTTTAGGCTTTCTAAGGTCTCCTAAACCCCCTAAATCAAACCCTAATCTCCTTTTCATCCATTCTAACACTTCTAAAGTCTCTCCAAAATTATCTCAATTCTCTTGACCTCCATTGATGAAAGCTTGAAGAAATTTGGAGAAGTTCATCTCTCTTGCAATTCTATTCAATTCTCTTGATTAAACACAAGGTATGTGGGTTTGATTCATGAATTACCTTTCATCCATGAAGACCCAAGAACCCTCCTCTTTAATTTATGAATTTAAGCTTCCTTTAATTATGGGTTTTTTTATTCTTGATATGTGTCATTGAATTGAGTTGTGGGCTATAGAAATTAGGTGATTTAATGATTATTTAAGTTTGAATTTTATGAAAGGCATGGAAATTCTTGAAGGATCATTGTGCATGTCTCTTTAATGGTTTAATATACATGGGTAAAATGCATTATGTTTTGAATTGGGATTTCATCATGGGTTATATTGAATTACCTATTGAATTATGATTTTAAGGTTTGAATCTCCAATTACTCATGCACTTGATTTCTCATTCATGACATATGCATTGAAGGATAGTTATGATGAAACTCTTGTTAAGGGCTTGGCCCTCTTGTTATGATAAGATATGCTAAGGCTTGTGATAACATAGTCTCTTGTTATGGTTCTTTGAGCAATTTGGGTGCTTGCACCACTTTGATATATTTTGAAGGCTTGATATGATAAGCTATGTAGATGAGCTACTCATATTGCATTGATATTGTATGGTTTTGGAAATTCTTGTTGGCTTCTTAGCCTAAGTATGGATATGGATTTGATCATGTTTTTGTTTGGCTAATGAAGCATGATTTTGAAAAGAATGTCAACTCTCTATTTTGAAAGGCTTGCACCGATATATATTTATGTATTCCTATGGGATGAGTCATAGTACCTAGGGATTGGAGTCGGGGTGGACTAGCTCCAAGGGTCCATACTCCTTTCCATCAAACCATATTCCAACATGGGATTTCTCCCAAAATGGGATCAGTTTTTGCTTCCCCTTGTTGAAAGGTGATTCGGGACCTACCTGGGAAGTAGTCTGGATCCAAGTTGTAGCTTGTTTGGGTCTCCTCCGGTGTCGGTTGAGGCAACATCCCTATTATAATATGATCTTAGGTTGCATTTCATACATCATGGCATGACATATCATTATAATATATTCCTCTTTGGCAAATGTGCATTTCTTTCGTACCACTTTTCCCCTTGTCATCTCGTTTGGTCTTACTATATTTTCATATGCATTGCATATCTGCACACTTAGTACCTATTTTTCTATAACCCATACTTTCATCTACATATTCTAACCATGTAGGGACTGGTGATGACTTCTATCTTCTGGCGGACGACGAGTGACATCCTTGGAGTTATTAGCTTGTGGTAAGCCCTTTTGTTCAAGGGCAATAGCTACCTTTTGTCTTCCTTGTATTAGTTATTTTCTTGTTCTATGTATTGAGGGTGATCCCCAAACTATGTCGAGGCCCCACTCTTCTTATATAGAGGCTATGTTGGACACATTAAACTTTTGTACATTGTATTATGCTTTATTGGGATATTATGAATATTGGGATTTATTTATGGAAGTGATGTTTGATTATACTTATGATTATGTTTATGGGATTGTGGATGTTGGGAATGTGCTTATGTGGAAAGTCCCCTAACCCGGTATGCCCCCATAACTTGAGTCCTACTTACCCGCCTCTTAGAAATACTTGTTATGTGCTATGTGATTTATGCTCATTCCATTTCCGGCAACATCCCCATATCCTGAATCCAAAGCCCCGTTTCCCCTAGAATTATGTGCTACATGTTTACTTTCCGCTCTTTTGAAACGATGATGTGAGTAATGATTCTATGATGGCTTGATTGAGGACTTTCGGGTTCTCCTTCACCATGTCACTTCTAGGCCCAACTTCCTTGTCGTGACAAAGATTGTATCAGAGCTCTAGGTTTGTAAATGATCCTCAGAGTCTAAAATTCCGCATTAATTAGAGTCTCATTCATGGGTATGATGCGCGACATACCTTTGAGTGAGAGGCTAAGATGATGTTTTGGGAACTTTTCACTTCATTGTCCCTTGTATCGTGCCTTGTACTGTTTATGAGATTTCCTAAACTCCTGGTTCTTGTCGCTCTTTCAGAACATGCCTCGCAGAAGAGCTCCCTTCCCCCATCAAGCTCAAGAATTTGAGGAAGAAGCCCCTCGAGCACCGCTAGAGAAACAGGTATCTCATGCCGAGTTTAGAAATGTGGTATCTATGTTGGCCCAAGTTGTGGCCAACAAAGCCCGGCCAATCAATCCCGTGAATATTGGTACTCCGGCTTCTAGAGTGAGGGATTTCACCCGGATGAACCCTCCGGAGTTCTATGGCTCCAAAGTAGATGAAGATGCTCAAGAGTTCATTATTGAACTCACCAAGGTGTTTACTATCATGGGGGTGAGTTCGAAAGAGAAAGCCAAATTGGCCGCATATCAATTGAAAGATGTGGCCCAAGTGTGGTATAACCTTTGACTAGTTGAGATGATGGTGGATGTCAAGTTAGGTGGGAAGAGTTCAAAATGGCCTTCCTTGACTAGTTTTTTCCTCTTGAGCTTAGAGAGGCCAAAATAACCGAGTTCATCAATCTCCGGCAGGGCGGTATGACTATGAGAGATTAGTCTCTCAAATTTACTAAGCTCTCCAAGTATGCTCCAATGCTTGTATCTGACCCCCGTGCAAGTATGCACAAATTTATCCCCGGTGTCTCTGATTTGGTTGTGAAAGAGTGTCGTATGACTATGCTTATTCGAGAGATGGACATCTCAAGGTTCATGACTTATGTCGAGCAAATTGAGGGAGAGAAACTTAAGGAAAAGAGAGTGCATGAAGCTAAGAGGACCCGACTTGATGGTGGGTTCTCCAACTCCTAAGGTAATAGTGGGTTTGACCGATTTCAACAAGGCCAAGGTTTTAATGTGAGAATTGCTAATCCAAGGGTGCCTCCTCCTAAGGCACAAGTTGGGGATGTTCCTTGAGTTCCTCATAGTGGTAATTATGGTGGTAATCACATAGGTGAATCTAGGAGAACTACGGGTGCTTTCTATGGGCGTGGTAGTTTAGACCACAAGATATCGAATTGCTCAAAGAATGTGAAGAAGGATCAAGTGGCTCCCAGTGATCAAGGGCAACCGAATGCTCCGATTTGTGGTGCTCCAAGAAACAATTGATTCTATTCTCTTCATGATCATCAAGAGGTGGAGGAAGCTCTAGATGTTATGATTGGTATGTTAAAAATCTTTGATTTTGATGCTTATGTTTTACTTGATCCGGGTGCAAATTTATCTTTTATGACGCCTCTATTGGCTATTAAATTTTGTTTGAGTCCTAAAACTATAATGGAACCTTATTCGGTGTATACTACCGTGGGTAAGTCTATTGTTGCCCCAAAAGTGTATCGGAGTTTTCCTGTCTCTGTGTTGCATAAAGTGTTTCCGGTTGACCTTGTAGAACTTAAGATGTTCGATTTTGATGTCATCCTTAGGATGGATTGGTTGCATGCATCGTATGCCTCGGTTGATTGTAGGACTAGGAAAATTAAATTTCATGTTCCTAATGAATCCATGTTGGAGTGGAAGGGTAGTGATTTCGTGGTTAAGGGTCAGTTTATTTCCAACCTCAAAGCCTTGAAGATGATTTGTAAGGGGTACATCTATCATATTGTGCGGGTTAAAGATGTGGAGGGTGAGTCGTCTAAGCTTGAATCAGTTTCGGTGGTTAATAATTTTCCCGATGTGTTTCTTGAGGATTTGTCTGGTATTCCTCCCAATAGAGAAATAGATTTTGGCAAAGATCTCCTTCCGGATACTCAACCTATTTCTATTCCTCCTTATCGTATGGCCCCGGTGGAGTTGAAAAAATTGAAAGTTCAATTGAAATATTTTCTTGAAAAAGGTTACATTAGGTCGAGTATTTCACCTTGGGATGCTCCCGTGTGTTTTGTGAGGAAGAAGGATGGGTTGCTCTGAATGTGTATTGATTATCGGAAATTGAACAAGGTGATCGTTAAGAATAGGTACTCGTTGCCTAGAATTGATGAATTGTTTGACCAACTTCAAGGAGCTACTCACTTCTCCAAAATAGATCTTTGTTTGGGTTATCACCAATTGAAGGTTAGGAAGTGTGACATTCCCAAGATGGCCTTTCGGACCCATTATGGTCACTTTGAATTTGTGGTGATGCCTGGGTCGACCAATGCTCCGATGGTGTTTATAGATCTTATGAATCGGGTGTTCAAACCATTCCTTGAGAATTTTATGATAGTCTTCTTTGATGACATTTTGATCTACTCCCCTAGTGAGCAAGAGCACATGGATCATTTAAGATTGGTTCTTCAAACTTTGAGAGAGAAGCAATTGTACGCCAAGTTTAGAAAATGTGAATTTTAGTTGGGAAAAGTTACTTTCCTTGGTCATGTGGTGTCCGTTGATGGCATTAAGGTTGATCCTAAGAAAATCAAAGCGGTAAAGGATTGGCCTAGACCGTTGACTCCTTCAGATATTTAAAGTTTCCTTGGTTTAGCCGGTTACTATAGAAGGTTTGTAGATGGGTTTTCCTCTAGAGCGTCTCCATTGAACAAGTTGACTTAAAAGAAGGCTAAGTTTGTGTGGTCAAACGAATGTGAGAAAAGTTTCCAAACTTTGAAGGATCGGCTTACATCGGCTCTGATTTTGACTTTGTCAAATGGGTTAGATAGGTTTGTGATGTATTGTAATGCGTCGTATATTGGTTTGGGTTGTGTGCTTATGCAACATTGTAAGGTGATAACTTATGTATCCCGACAATTGAAGGTGCATGAACAAAATAATCCAACCCATGATCTTGAGTTGGCGGCGGTGGTGTTTGCTTTTAAAATTTGGCGACATTATTTGTATGGGGTTTATGTGGATGTCTTCACTGATCACAAGAGTTTGCAATATGTGTTCACCCAAAGAGACCTTAATTTGAGGCAAAGGAGATGGTTGGAACTCCTCAAGGATTATGATATGTGTCACAACCCGGATAAGGGGCCTAGATGTGACATGGCGAAGGATAACCCAAGAGTCCTCGATCAAGCCATCATAGCATCCTCACACACATCATCGGTTCAAAAGCGTAGAAACGTTAACACATAACACATAATTCTAGGGGAGACGGGGCTTTGAACTCAAGCTATGGGGATGTTGTCGGGAATGGGATGAGCATGAATCACATAGCACATAACAAGTATTTCTAAGGGGCAAGTAAGTAGGACTCAAGCTATGGGGACACACTGAGGTTATGGAACTTTCCACATAAGCACATTCCCAACATTCACAATCCCATCAACATAAGCATAATAGGAACATCTTATCCATAGCATAATTCCAAAAGTCATAACAATCCAACATAAGCATTATACAACGTGCAAGAGTATAGTATGTCTAACATTGCCTCTACATAGAAAGAGCGGGGCCTCGACATAGTTTAGGGCTCACCCTCAATACATAAAAGAAGAAAGTAAACTAATACAAGGGAGAGGAAAGTAGATATTGCCCTTGGACAAAGGGCTCACCACAAGCAAGTAGCTTCAAGCGAATCACTCATCGTGCAAAGGTAGATAGAGATCGTCGTCACCACCTACATGGTTAGAACATGTAGACAAGAGTATGGGTTAGCAAAATAAAGCACTAAGTATGTGAGCAAGCAAATGTATATACACATGAGCCTACCTACATAGCAAGGGCACATATATAGAAATGAATATAAGTACAATATATCATTATGCCATGATGATCATGATGCATGGAATGCCACAATGCTTATAGTATAGAGGGGATAGAACCATAACTGACATCCAAATCCATGTGAGCTAAAATGTGAACTTGCCTAATGAGGTCTCCCATTGGATCGGAGAAGATTACTTACCAAAGGTAATCTACACCACACTTTATGGGCCTTCCATTTCGGCGTGATGGCCACCTTCCTTACGGGTCTCCCATTTCGAAAGGATTTACATATCATATCATAGCATGTCAAACCATACCTTATGTTTCTCCCATTTTGGTAGAAATTTATGGTGGCACATAGTTTCGGAAAAGGAGTGGGACCCTTGGTGATAGCCCACTTGCTACTCCAATCCTTCTTGGTACTAAGTCATCATCCCACAAGAATAGGTATACTTACACATGCTTTTAAAATGAAGACTGGACACTTGAACATCAAATCATGCACACTTGGGCCTAGAAGCCAAACATACTTTTAATACATTTATGCATACTTAACAAAAGTCAAACATATTTCATAGTCATGCATCATGGGCTAAATAGCCAAACAAACTTTCATGTCAAACTTCATACATAAGAGTAGCTCCATTCATATCATACTTGTCATATCATATTTGTACAAGCACCCATGTTGCTCAAAGAGCCATATCATAGACTTAGTGTGATCACAACTTAGTCAAACCCATACTTATTCAAAATCATAGTCATAAACATGTTTGGGACTTAACCCACATCAACACTTTCATCAAAATATCCATGAATCATGCATGCAAAGCCATGAGGAACAATGGGAATAGCATGGGTACTAGAATTTATACTTTAAATTCAAATCAAGATTAGTTCATGAGAAATTCAAGTCAAAGCAACCTTTAAAACATCATTTAAATACTACCCATGCATAAACAAATATTACAAGGGACATGCATAACTTGATCATCATCAAACCACTTAATCTTCATAAAATCAAAACTTAAATCAACTTTAAAATACCTAATTTCTACAACACATAATCTCAGTCAAGTAAAAAGTAAATACTTCAATATCTAAAGAACCCAATCCTAATTAAAACTCAATGATCATAATTTAAAGAGGAGGGTTCTTGGGTCTTCATGGATGAAAGGAAATCCATGAATCAAACCCATATAACTTGAAATTGGCCAAGAGAATTGAAGGATTTCACAACAAGGATGATCTTCCCAAATTTCTTCAAGCTTTCATCAATGGAGGTCAAGAGAATTAGAAAATTTCAAAGTGTATTGGAGAGTGTTTTTTTAAAATTTAAAAGACCCTATGGTGCGTCAGGGGCTGAGAAACATCCCCAAGCTTTAACATAAATAAATAAAAGATAGAAAGATGCATGGAGGGGGACATCAACCTTACCTCCTCCTTAAGATGGTACTCTATGGCTATCCTAAGTTGGTCATCTACTAGCCCCTAAATGTAATGAAGCAAACCAAGAAAATCCTAAGAGAGGACTCATCTCTGTACAATAATCTAGGAAAGAAATAAACAAGGGAGACTCTTCCCTTACAATTTAAAAGAAATAACACCTAGGTCTAATCCTATTCACTATCATTTGATAGCTTACTGGATCAGTTCTTCATTAGAAGGTCTCCTGGAGGGTGCTGAGCTTCTGATTCTTCAAGGAGGTTTCTTCATTCTCTTCATTTGTCTTCTCCTGAATGTGATAACTTATAATTTGTCCATTTTTAGGTATGCTTTGCTTTCATTTGGTAGCTGGTTGGCATCATGGAACATTTGGGAGTTGTTGATCGGTTAAGTGTATTTGGCTAGAGAGTCAACCACATGGTTGGCTTCTCTCATAATGTGATGGCATCTAAAATCCTGAATTTGGGCCCTGTAGTATTGGATCATGTTTAGCTCCTTCTGTATCCTCTAGGGAGGGGTAGCAGTATGGTTGATCAAGGAAATGAGCATTTCAACATCTACCTCCAGTTGCACTTTATTGTACCCCATTTGAACACACCATCTTAGCCCAATAGTTGTTGCCTGGCCTTATTCTTACTGATTAGTTCCTTGCCCCAACGGAAAGGCAAAGGCAATAATAAGGTTCCCAACTCTATCCCTCACAATTCCCCCTGCCCCTATTTTCCCTGGATTTCCTAAATGACTGCCATCAGTATTCAGTTTGACCCATTGATCCATTGGCTTAGTCCACTGGACTATAGTAATTCTGACATCCTGGTAACAGTTTTCCACCTGAGTAGTAAGATCTTTCCATCCATAAGGTCAGTCCATGTAAGGGAAGGTTGTCCTCATAAGCATTGACATTTCCCTGGCGACCATATATTTGGCATTTAGCTGTGCTAGGAACTATGCCATCATATTTAGCAAAGCATATACTCTTCCATAAGTTCCAGTACATGAAGATTAGGGTTGCCTGCAGAATTAATCTATGAGCCTCATTAGTGTGCTTGGTTTCCCACCACTTCCTTATATACTGTCTTAGAGAGCTCACATGAGTGTTAATTCTCAGAAAACCAACAAAATATCTCCAAATTTTCCTGGTAAATGAGCCATTGAGGAGAATGTGATCAAGTGTATCCTATCCAGGATTAGTGCAGCAGTAGCAATGGTTGGGGTCATATCCAAAACCTATCATCTTTTCATTGGTAGGTAGTTTACCTCTCATTGCCCTCTATAGCAAAAATGAACACTTGAAGGGGATGGCCTTATGCCAAGTAAGCTTGTTTATGCCATTCAGTTCCCCTTTTTCCCTTATCAAGTTCCAAGCTGTGGAAGTTGAGAAATCTCCATTAGTATTGAGCTTCCAAATAGGTTTATCTGGTATACCATTGAGAATTTGGATTGGGGTATTAAGGATGGTACCAATGTGTTGGTGAGGGGCAGTGTTCATAATCTTCTCCTGGTCCCAATGCCCATTCAGAATAAAGTCAGACACTTTGGTGTTGTTAAACCTGCAGCTAATTTCACTGAATTGGGCCAGAGGACCAATTCCCAGCAAATCATCCCATAAAAATTAGCAGTTCCCTAAGTAAACTATCCATTGTATATGAGGTTCAATAAGATGTTTGTTATACATCATGTGTTTCCAAATCAGGGAATCCTTTTTGTCCTCTTTTTTGGTCAAGGGGTTGGCTCTTTGGTAATAAGCCCTCAAGAACTCAGACCAAAGGGAGGTGTTGGTTCTGAAGTTCCCCCAATGTTTAACCTGAAAGTCTTTACAAACATCAGTCATGTTTCTAAATACAATACCCCCTTTCTGCCAAGGGAAAACTAAGGCTTTTCCAAGAGGCCCAATGATACTTCTTTTTTTTATCCAGCCTTCCCCAGAAGAAGTCTGTTGTGAGACTCTGAATCTGTTTTAAGGTGGTGGAAGGGGATGACATAGTAGAGAGCAGATGTATAGGAAAGGATTGAATCACATGTTTGATCAAAGTAGCTTTTCCCCCATAAATGAGGATCCTAGACTGCCATCCAGAGACCCTGTTAATCACCTAAGCCACCATGTCTAAAAAATAAATGATCCTTTGTCTACCTATATAAAGGGGGCACCCCAAGTAGGTGATAGGATTCTTTTTCTGATTGAAGTCAGTTATTTCTGTGATTCTCTCACAAATAGTTTGATCAGGGTTAGAGGGGACCATAAAATGACTTTTACTCTTGTTCATAATTTGCCCATAAACCTTTTCATAGGAGTCTAATACCTGCATGACCAAGGTTAGTGAGCCTATACTGCCAGAAGTGAATAGAATTACATCATCAGCAAAACTCAGGTGGTTGATTTGGGGTCCTTTTTTCTCCATGTATAAACCTTGAAAAGTAGGGTAGATATGAAGTTTGTTCATCATTCTAGAGAGGAACTCAACACCCAAAATGAACAGGGCAGGAGAGAGTGGATCCCATTGTTTAAGCCCTCTTGTTGAGTGGGAAAAACCATATTTGACCCCATTAATAAGGATAGAGTACCAGTTGTTTGCCATAATTCTCCAAGCCATGTCAATAAATCGCTACCCAAATCCCATCTTCCTCATGACTATACAGATGTAGGACCAAGATGCCCTATCATAAACCTTGGCCATATCAAGCTTAATGACCACATTCCCTCTTTCCACAGGTTTCTTGATGTGATGAGTGATCTCTTGGGCTAACATTATATTCTCAGCAATACTTCTCCTTTTGTGAAACTTGATTGGTTCCTAGAAATAAGATGGGCAAGAATAGAGGCCAATCTTAAGGAGAGTATCTTGGAGAAAATCTTGCAGATGCAGTTACTAAGGCTAATAGGTCTATACTCTGAAAAACTACCTGGATTACTAGATTTGGGGATAAGAATTAGGAAAGAGTGGGAAAAGTACTTAGGGATCACCTATCCACAGAAAAAGGCTTGTACTACCCTCAGAAGAGCCTTCTTAATAATCTCCCAACAACTTTGATAGAACTTACCATTGAACCTATCTGGGTCTGCTGCTGAGTAGGGGCCTATTGACTGGACCACCTGATGTAACTCCTCCAAACCTGGGGGGACTTGTAGCTTAAAATTCTAGTCCTGAGTAATCATCCTAGGAACACAGTGTAAGATTACCTTGTGAATATCTTTTGAAAGTGATGGACTGCTTCCTTTGCTATATTATCATCCCCTTGGAGCCAGTTTCCATCTTCATCTTGAATGCTATGAATTAGAAGCCTCCTCTTTCTTCCCTTGACCAAAGCATGAAAATATCTGGTGTTTGCATCACCTTCTTTGAACCAGTTTAACTGGGTTTTCTGTCTTAGGATAGACTCTTCTAGCTTAAGGTATCTGATGTATTCAGCATTAAGCTCATGGAGGTAGCTCCTTTTATCCTCAGTATTATAGTTGATCAAGTTCACTTCTGCTTCTCTGATCTTTTCTTCATATTCCTTAACCTTAGAGTGAATCTCCCCAAACTGGTGGTTAGACCAATTACTTAAAGTGGTAGCAAGCCTCTTTAGCTTATGATGAAAGATCCACATAGGACTGCCTATGACCTCCTTGTCCCAACACTCTCTGATTGTATCCAAAAAAGAAACTTGGTCTTCCCAGCAATTAAGGAATTTAAAGTATTTGATAGGATTAGTAGTTCTGTTGTGCATCTCCATTAGGAGAGGACAATGGTCAGATCCCATAGAGGGGAGAGGAGTAATGCTAGTATGAGGCAGGCTTTCTAGCCACTTTTCATTGACCATTCCCCTATCCAGCCTCTTCCATATTATGGATCCAACACTCCTCTTATTAGACCAAGTATAGTTTTGTCCTGTTAAACCCAAGTCCTGTGATCCACAATCTTCAATAATTCCTATGAATTCAAAAATCTTCTTGATGTTGTAGGGGATACCCCCACTCTTCTCCTCAGTATTAGTGATTACATTAAAATCACCTATGGTGCACCAGGGAATGTTGTTATTTCTGTTGGCCAAATAAAGCATTTTGTCCTAGAGAAGTCTCCTAAGCTGATCTCTACACTTGGCATACAAAAAGGTGATTATATACTTGGTAGTCATGTGGAGATGTTGGATTGCACAAGTCACCTGTTGTTTATCAGATTCAAGAATTTCACACTTGATATCCTCATTCCAAAAAACCTATATTTTTCCATTTGAGTTACTCACAGCATTATCCATATCCAATTGTAGTTTGAACTTGTTCAGTTTAGACATGTTGGAGAAAGGTTCAAGAATAGTGATCAAGGAAAGGTTGTGAATATTCTTGAGAGCTTTCAGTCTTTCCACTACTCCCTGGGTATTAATACCCCTAGCATTCCAAGTGATTGTATTATTCATTGGGATGATCTAGTAGAGAACAACCTTGTGTTGGGTCTACCCCCAGTGGCAGACTGTATAGTTTTGTTATTTTTCTTGTTGGTTCTTTCCTAAAACAAGTTTCTTGGAGATAACCCTTGTTGGTCAGCAACCTTTTGAATCTTAGCATTCACCTCCTTGTCTTTAGAAGGACTGAAGGCTTGTATTAAATGCTCACAGGCTTTCTCCTCCTCATCATCATTTATAGGAAGATTGTCCCTATCAAATTCCTCCTCAGAGTTCACCACTTGGTATTCATCAACTTCCTCACTGGGTAGAGCATAGTATGAGTTAGTGTGCATTCCTTAGTATTCACTCCTAGAGAGTATCTAGGGGGATGTGAGGCCTATTTGGCTTGTGAATCTTTGATAGATAAGACTACCTGTTGTCCATCCCAATTAGAATTTTTCCAACTTCCAGGAGCCTGGCTCTCCTCACTAAATCCTTCTGCTCTATTATCGTTTTTGAGATTAGGAGTACCTTATGTATAGTTTTATTGTTTTTCCATTCTTTTCTTTCTGTCATCCCTTCTTTTTTGCTTAATTTGTTTCTTTTGGCTCTATTCCCTGTGGAGTTGGTACTTGCCATTGATCCCAGAACTTTAGCCATGGCTCCCTTATTGGACCTCTGTATAGGACTTAGCTCATCCTGTATAGTAGTCATAGGGGTAGCAAGGGCTCTACAGTCATGTCTAGGGTCAGTGAGAACCTCATGCAAAACATGAGTCAGATTCCCCCCCTCAGGTTCCCTTCCTGCAGATTAGTAGGGTGCTCCTTCAAACTACCCTCACCTTCATCAATTTCTCCAAGGGGGGACATGGGAGGGGAATACACAATATTCAAATTTCTAGCAATAGATAGGGGAATAAGAGGATGATCTAGAAGAGCTATCAGGTCCTTCTCATTGGAAGATAAGTCAATACCTTGTCTCTTTTTGGTATGCAGTAGTTTCCCTGCTTGCTCTTGGTTATGTTGATTGTTCATATCTCATTCTTGAATAGGATTTTCATTGGTCCCTTTCCTCCCCTTTGCATTATGCTGCTCTTTATTCCCTTTTGTATTATTACTGGTTATTCCTTCCTTGCTTCCTTTCTCTTCTGCAGGTTGGTTAGTGGGCTGATCTTGACATTCAAGATCAACATAATGATAAGACAATTCAATATTTAGATTCTTACCTGATATTCTTCTTTCTCCCTGTTGATTTTTCTTGCTCATCTGATTTTGAGAGGCTTTTTGTTTTTCCTCCTTTTTCCCCTGGTTCATGACTTTCTTATGGTTCTTTCTACCCTGGACTTACGATTGTCCTTCGTGTTGTTTCCCTTCCCCTTCTTGCCATGTTTTCCCAGTAGCTTTTACAGGAATTTCTCCTGCACTCCTCTTGGTTTCATTTACTTGGAGTAATTCCGTAGCTCCCTCCTATGCTTTATTTATTTTAGCAATTTCAAGATCTTTTCTGTTGTTATATTCTTCATCCCTTCTCTCAATGGTGCAGACTTGCTCCCTATGCCCTTGGTGTCAACAATAAAGGCAATAATCAGGAATACCCTTATACTGGAGTGCCTGCCATCTTCCTATAGTTATATCTTTCTCATCAAATCCCATTCAGACATGGGGTGGCTTGTTCTTAGTAATGTCTATTTGGACTTTAACTTTGGCCATACTTACCCTAGTTTTTTGGATTGAGGCAGTGTCAAGGTATAAGACATTACCAATGGGGGCTAGCAGGGTGGTAACAAAAGTTTTATTGTAGCAATGCCAAGGCAATTCAGGGAAGGTCACCCAAATAGGAACAATAGATGTCTCTTCCTCAGGTTTAAAGGAAGGGGTCCAGGTTTGAATCCTCATAAGCTGGCCTTCTGTGTGCATTTTATTCTTGGTCCAGATAGTAACATAGTCTGTCTCATTATCCAGGTCTATATACACATGTCCAGCATTGAAGTGAGGAATTTTGACACCTCCTATCAGTTGAGTCTGCAGAATGAAATTCTTCCTAATTAACTCCACCTTTGGCATGGTATTACTGAACTTCCCAATCAAAGTATATCTACAAGTCTCAGCTAATTTCTGCATGTAATCTTCCTTGTTATAGATAACAGTTGGTAGGCCTTGTTTGGATGTATACTTAGGTTGTTCAATTTCAATATGACTCCTGTTTAGCCATATTAAGTATCAGCTTAGTAGCAAAGGTTTGGATCACAGTATAGGGGGTAGGTTCAGGTGTCTGACCTTTCTTATTATCTACTTGGTTGACTGTATATGTTGATTGGATATCCTGTATCTGGGTCTGGTTGTTGTTACTCATACCTTGTGAGCTCCTTTGAACTTTGTGGGTAACTCTATCAAAGTTATTCGATATTTTGGGAAATTGGTTATGGCCCTTTATGTTATTTTTCATTCCTCTATCCTGTTGTTACTGTGATTCCTCTCCCTTTCCTATGGTATTATTTTGATCCTCATTACCTCCATTCTTCAAGTCTCGGGCCCCTTCCCTAGAACTATCCTCCTTGTTTCCCTTCTTTTCTGGACATTGTTCTACATAGTTCATAGCCAAATTAGGATTTTGCAAAAGAGTTAGGGAGCAAACCTTGGTCTTCTATTGATGATTGTTATTGGTTCACTCTCTCCTTTATGCTTCTCGATTTGGATTCTTTGGTAAGAGGCGAGTTTTATTTATCATTCATCCCCTGCAGTATCACTTGTTCTTGCTATTTAGCCATTCTTTCCGTCTGCTCTTCCCGGGATGTGGGATTCGTGTTGTGAATTTCTTCCACTGTTACAGTCCCTGCGCTGGGTTTCTCTTTTGGTTGATCTTCTGATACCCTTATAGTTTCTATATTCTCCTCTATATTGGTATTAACCTTCTCACTTACTTGGTTAAGTGGAGGATTCTCATCAATCTTAGCTAATTCGTCCGCACTATTTGTTCCAGTGACCGCTACACTCAAATCGTTGATGATTGAATTAGAAGCATTTTCTATGTGATCATTCTTCTGCTTATTCATTTCCATGAGCGTATGATCTTATTGGCTTAAGTCTGGTGGCCAATTTCCGTCCACCGGCGTCTCACACGCCATCAACGAGGCTATTTTACTGTTAGATTTTTGTTACCATTAAAGAGAGTTGAGAGAAATTAATTTTAGAGAGATAAGCGGTTTTGTTCAATTAAAGAGTGTTTATTGGAGAATGTTAGAATGGATGAAAAAGCTTTAGGGTTAGGTTTAGGGGGTTTAGGGGACCTTAGAATACCTAAAAGAGGCATAGGATCTAATTAAATTATGAATTAACCATTAATAAAATGGACTAATTAACTGAAATAGTGCCTCACAGAAGGCTACAGTGGACGTCCAGTGGTACACGGTCTGTGTACTGAACCGTGAGACCATACTTGGCCTCAACTTCAACTCGAACTCTGGGGGGACTTTCTGGATCACTTCACGGGTGGTCTCACAGACCATGTGGCTGCACACAGACTGTGTACCAGTCCGTGGAGCCACACTTGGCCCAGAATCCAGCCCCAAAAGCTTGCCAAGGTTCTTCCCCACTTCGCGGGACCCCTCACGGGTCGTGGGGTGGTCCGTGGGTCTTGACTTGGTCCATGGGTTGGAACTTAGACACCTGGAACACACTGGAACATCCCCCGAGCCACCTCACGGATCGTGGACCTTCACACAGTCCGTGGTCCAGTCCTTAACCCAGTTCCAGAACTTTTTTCCAGCGTCCTTCCAATTATGGGCAGTCTCACTGTTTTGGCCATAACGTTCTCATATGAACTCTAAATTGCGTGAAACAAGTTGCATTGTGAAGATAACACAAAGATCTGCAATTTGATATATGGAATCCTGCACATTTCATCCCATACAAAAAGTTATAATCTTTCAAAGTACACTATCCCAATCAGCCTCACTATGTCACCAACCAGCCCGTTTGAATCCGCCCACTTAAATACAACCCATGGATACCAAAACTCAACCATTATCAGTCCAAAACTATCCAAGACCAACCATCAAGAAGTTTGAAAATTTTTGGGTCGTTACAATATGAGTGTCGTTTATCACCCTGGCAAAGCTAATGTTGTGGCGGATGCCCTTAGCAGATTCTCTATGGAAAGTGTGACTCATGTGGAAGAGGGGAAGAAGGAGATAGTGAAAGATGTGCACCATTTGTCTAGGTTGGGTGTGAGGTTGGCCAAATCTGACAATGGTGGAATTCTTGTTCAAGGTGGATCCGAGTCTTCCTTAGTGGTTGATGTTTAGAAGAAACAAGACTTAGATCCTTCCTTGGTAGAGTTGAAGAAGTTGGTTGGCGATGGAAAGGTTGAGGTTTTATCCAAAGGGGGAGATGGTGTGCTATGCTACCAAGACCGTTTGTGTGTTTTGGATGTTGATGGCTTAAGGGAGATTATCATGAAAGAGGCTCATAATTCCCAATACTCCATTCATCTGGGATCTACAAGGATGCATCGAGATTTGAGAGAGTTGTATTGGTTGCATGGTATGAAGAAGGATATAGAAAAGTTTGTGTCAGAATATCCTAATTGTCAACTAGTAAAAGTGGAACATCAAAGGCCCGTTGGTTTGACCCAAGACATTGAAATTCCTACTTGGAAGTGGGAAGATGTTGTAATGACCCAAAAATTTTTGAAACCTCTTATGGCTTGTCCTTTATGGTTTTATAATGGTCGTGGTTGAAATTTGGTAGCCACGGGTAGAGTTTAAGTAGCCAATCGGAAAAAGGGTCATTTTGGGGCCTAGAGAGGCCGTTTGGACAGTGCACTTCACAGATACATAACTTTTGATGTGGGTTGAACTG
>JBCEWC010008399.1:0-20039 GCA_038996855.1 Solanum aculeatissimum | reverse complement strand
GGGGGTGGTGATTTGTAAACTGGAGTTGGTGGTGGTGGAGACTTGTATACTGGAGTTGGTGGTGGTGGAGACTTGTAGACTGGGGTATATGGAGGGTAGTAGGGTTTTTTGGGTGGTGGCGGCGAATTGTAAATCGGAGTTGGTGGCGGTGATGGTAATTTGTAAACTGGTGTGGGATGATAAGGTGTTGGCGAAGGATGGTATACATTGTTTGGTGGTGGGGGAGATGAGTATTGATAATTTGCTGAGCTTTTGGATGCTAAGCTAAGTGACAGTAAAACAACTAAAAGAGTGGCAAATAGAGAGGCCATTTTCCCCATATTTGAAACAAAGAAGAGAAGTTGTTGTCCTCTTAAGCTTCACTCAAACCCCTTTATATAGCTTTCATGTTGACAATTACCTTTAGCAAGGATTTCATATAAATGTAGGTAAAAGGCTAGTTGGTTAGTCATGTTGTCAGCTTAATTTGACTTTTGTTGGTATACTTTATTTGTTGGATAGAGGCTGCAAGCTAAGCATATGTATAAACTATTAAGATAGCCATACTATTTTCTTCCTGTGATATGCAATAATTCAAAGAACTAGAAAGTCCTCCTTTTCTTCCCATCTTTGAAAAAAAATGCGTGGATCCCTCAACTTCGCACGATTTTAGTTATAGAAATCAGTGCACTTTTTTTCTTTTTCACTTAATATTTGGAGTATTAATTCTTGTGGATTCTATAAAACAATAATATTAAGAGAAATTATTGGTTATTGTTAAAGAGTTTAATCTGGAGTAAACAGTTCTAGTTCTTTCTTTTTAGTTTTAGGTGAGAGTAGAGGGCAAAAGTTCAAGTGATTATGTAGCTCGTTGAAAACTTACATAATTCAATGCAATATCTCTGCAAATGTTAGTATCTTAGTTTATCATCATAGGAACACACAAGGTAGAATTTAAGTAAATCTCTTGAAGTCTAGTTACTGTAATTGTTGATATTGCTCAGACTCCACTCAAATTTAAAAGAGTAGCCAATTAAACTCCCTGAGTATGAGCAGTCATGATTCGACGTAATTGGAGGCCTAAAATAAAATTTTAATTAGAAGTCCAGTATCTAAACAAATTTCATATGTATTTATTTTATTTTTCTAACTTTTTAGGTGTAAATTATAACTTAATATTTTTAATAATATAATATTTTTGAATATATTTTTTTTTCAATTATTAGTGTTCGATTAAATTTTGTTAATTCAACATTAAAACATATCCTTTCACTTTGATAATCATTACATAAATTGCTAATATAATTCTATATGTAATAAATTGATAAATTTTAATTAAAAATATGAGCTAAAACCATAAAATCTGATACAAAAATTTATAAATAATTTTTTTTTCTACAAAAAGATTAACATATAATTTAATTTTTGATAAAAATTTGGGGCCTCAAAAATTGGAGGTCTAAGGCATATCCTTATTTTTTGAAGCATATAGCTGTCCCTATGAGTATCATGGAAGTCAGGACTTGCTGCCCCCATAATTTGCATACAGTAATGCTTATTTATAGGGAAAATATATAAATTCATTCTTAAACTTCTTTTGAAATATCAATTATATGTTTAAAATTTACGTTAACCTATTAATTATTTGTATTATTCAGAAATAAATTTATTTATCTTAAGAGATATATAACACTACTCTCATAATGAGAGGTATGTCACGCTTGACAAGATCAATCCATCTCACCGTCATATTAGATGTCATGTCACATTTTTTTTAAAAAAAATCTCCATGTCATTCAACAGCTTCTTCTTCAATGACACCACTATGAAACCTCTACCATTGTCACTATATTAGTACCAAATCAATATATTTCACCATAAAAAAAAAAAAAAACTGCCACAAATTCATCATCTATGATCAAACCCACTATCGGAATCACACTGTCATCCTTGTTCCCACAAAACTTGTAAATAACCATTATAAAATTCAACACTACCTATAATAATCAAACGCATCACCAAAATCACATAATCACCGTCAAAAGTATAAATCCATCACCATCTTTATTAGTATCAATTTCTTCTTCTTCACCACCACCCACCACCCATCACCAACACATCCACCATTATATTTATTTTTAAACTCAATTATCAATTTTATCAAACCACCAACAATGCCAAAGAGAAAAATCGAATACAACAGAGATATATGGTGAAATTGGATAAAAATTAATATAAGATATGATGGGTGCGAGGGTTAGAAGATTTTGGTGGAGGCGAGGGCGGGTGGGGTGTGATGAATGAAAATCGAAGTATGAAAGGTGATGAATTTTTTTTTAAAAAAAAAATAAAGAAGAAGAAGACGACCTCGGTGGGTGTGAAGAACAGGCGTGGGGTTGGGGGGTGAAGGGAGGGGGATGGAAAGATAATTTTGATTTGTTTTTTGAACTTTATTTTTACCAAATGCATTTTTTAAAAATTTTTCAAGTCAATTTTAGGGGGTAAATAAATAATTCACTTTAGAATATTAAATATGTGTAATAGATCGTCATAATAATTTAAACATGTAATTGACTTTTTAAGACAAGTTTAAAATTTTTTTTTATATCTTTTCCCCTATTTATTTTGTATGAGAGAAGTAGTCAACCTCTCTCAGTGCATATTAACTAAATTCATAGTTTAATTAATCTGAAACTGCATTAGGTAAGGCCATTTAAGATTTAATGCTTCCTATTAAAAAAAATTTCATATGCAATTCAATTTTATGTTAGTATTGCCTTCATAACTAAAATTTTCATAATGAAGGGGATCCTCAATATTTAAAAAAAAAAATAGATAATCAAAATGTCAAAATTTATAGTGGTTTTTTTTTAGTTCTTTTCTTTAAAATTTGAGAACACATTGTATCTTAAGAAATAAAATTCTAAAGAATCGAATTGTTTCAAAGCTTTTTAAAGAAAATTTTTCGCTTTGTGCCTTTGAACTTCGAATAAAGAATTAATATAATTGTAAATACAATTAATTTACACCAGCTTTTTACGCTACCTTCTTTCATTTCTCAAATTATTATATTCGTTTTCCTCCTCATATATATATATATATATTGAACTTTTATCTACCTAACAAACTAAATACGTGCCTCTTTTTTCATTTAAATATTTATACGTTAAAAAAAAGACCCTATTCAATAATTGTATTCTACATTTCTAGTACAACCATCTACGTGGTTGAGTTCATTTGGTTCATCTAAATGGAAAAGCAATTAATTATTAGAGATAATTTAATCACCGACAAAGATAAAATTATTACTAATCTCCTTATAAGATTCCATTAGTTAAGCTAAATTAATATTTTAACTCATCCCAAGAGATATGGATCTATAAACAAGTACAAATATTAGCTACATTGACATAGTCAAGAATTATTACTGACAAATTTAATATAGACAAAGTGACCCGTCCGTCGTTTTTTTGGATTTTTTTTAGTAAAAAAAAATGACGTTGTCCGTTGATATTTTGCCACGCTGTTCGTCGCTATTGAAAAAGTGACGAGCAAAAAGCGACAGAACTGACTGCGTCGCTTTTTCGGAAAATAGCGACGCAGTTCGTCGCTTTTCTGGAAAATAGCGACACAGTCCGTCGCTTTTTTCCGTCGCTTTTTTGACAGTTTTTTTAGTAGTGGATCCACGCTTCTTAACCAAGAATGTACTTACATATGCTATGACGCTTGTTTGGGATATCTTCGAGTTTCCCATTTGCCATGTCACACCTAGACCCTAGACTTGGATGGGGACAACAACATTCAAATGACACCATTGTTAACCCTTTAAACCATTTGTTTTGCAGCAGTAACATTGTTGGTTCCCATTTGAATTATCTTCTTGAACTTATTCTTGCGAAAGCTTTAATTTTCTCAGACTCTACTCTTCAAAAATCTATGATTAATAATTCACAATCTGCTCAAACTTCTATCATGTCCTGATATCATGAAGGTTTTGTTTATACAATTTGAAATGTCTATGAATATAGATAGAGGAGAAGATGAATGAAGAAGAAAGGGAACTTCATCACATGTAATTTGCTCTCTTGATTAATGAGATACAAGATTTGATGTGTATATATATGAATATACACACAACACTCATTCTCTTTTTCTTGAATTTTAACTAACTTGTTTTAACTAACTCTAAGCTCCTCCTAGCTAACAAATTCTTAACTGCTTTTCGAAAGTGTCAACAGATAATGATCAAGTCTCTTTTATCAAAAACTAATTGCTCCTTTTCTATTAGATCAAATGAAATTCTTCAGCAGCATCACTAATTTGGTGGTGCTATTCTTCGAATAAACTCTTAATTCTTTTTTTGTTAGCTTCCTTAGACTTAGTGAGCATAGATCAATCTATAATAATTTTTTTGTGTGTATATTATAGCAAGCTAGAATTTTATTTTATTTTTTATCAGTATATAGTTGTCATTTTTATTTCTAAATTTAGCCTTTTTTTCATAGAGAGAATTCAACTCCTTGAATACACCCCTTTAGTCTCGTGATTAGTGAAATCACTATTAATTAATCAAAAATTCAATGAGCTTTTACTTGAGAAGCATGTAGCAACCAAGGTATTGAGATATGTTTAAGTATCAAATTTATTAATCATATAAAAGGCAAGCTTTGATTGGCTTAGATGAATTATACATTTTAATTATTTAAACTCACTAATATTTAAAACTCTATAATAAAACTATATTATATTGTCTAAATTTAATAATAACTAATGTATGTTCGATCGATTGTACACAATATTGTGCCCTTTTCCTTGTCTTTTTTTGCACAATCAGTTTGTTTTTAATATTAGGAGTGTGTTTGATTAAATTTATTAGCTAGTTAAATTGGTTTATAAGCATGTTTTAGTTTGTATGTATGTTTGTATAAATACCAAAATATTTTATGAGCCAAAGTCGGATAAAATATTATCACGATCTTGATCCTCCATGATTGACGCTCACACTAATTCTTCAGTAGGAGAATCATTACTATAATCAAACTAAACATACTAACAAGAGATAAACATTTAAATTGTGGAAGCAGATTTAAATAACTGTCAAATATTGAGTTCTCATAAACTCAAACAAATAATTAAGCACCAAAACAGAAATTAAACCTCCCCCTCCTTTTTGAACTTGAAAGTCATTATATCAAAAATCTACTAAAGATCTAAAATAGAGAGATGCAATCCCCAAAATAATAAAATAAATATCGTGTAATATTATCTATGTTCGAAGGAACTGGAAAAGATTCTAGATGAAGTCACGGTAGCCTGAAAGAGTTGGCTCAATCTTGATTTCTACAGGTCAATAATTTTCTAACCGAGGTATGTCACTAGCCACCTAAAAATGCCATGTACTCAACAAAGAAAGAATAAATGCAATAAAAATACACACAACAACAGTGAATTGGTAGGATCACTTAGCCATTTGAGTAAATACAATATCTAAAAATAATCACAATATAGTAAAATCACAAACACATACAATAATACATTATCAGGTTGTCCTTTCATAATCAGTATACAAGTTTAATAGAGTCAATATCAATGCAACAGTTAAAGATGATCCTCTCATGGAATCCATACCTAAATTATAGTGTGCCCGCATGACATTCGTTTCAATACTTAGTGTGTCGACATGACATTTGATCTGACATATATTGATGTGAGACCTGATTTAATATGTACCAACGTGGTATCTGATCTAATATATATTGACGTGATACCTGATTTAATGTGTATCAACATGGTACTCAATCCAACAACCACAATCACAATTTACAAACACAATGAATGTTTCACTCACTTGTACAATTAAGTAATAGGCTTGTTGTATGCAACTGATCACATATAGCTATTTCATTATGTTCACTCTATTTTTCTCTCTTCACATACATGCAGGTAATACTAATAATGCAGTTAACAAGTATATAAAAAAAATAAACCATCACCTATCTCGAAACAAGTTTTGGAAACTCTAAAGAACTAGAGCTTTCTCTTTATTCAATGTTTTGATTTATTCCTGGTCTACACAAATAAGAAATACGATTATATCAAAATTCTAATCTTTGGTTACTTTTATGGTCATCTCACCAAACCAAGACTTTTTTCCACATAAATTTCAGGTCAAAATCTTCCCCTAAGAGAATTTCTATCGATTCTAAGGTTTATGAACCGAATTACAAGTTAGAGGATTGACTAACTTACCTTTGTCAAAAAAGTAGGTGGAAAACTGAAAAGAATAAGTTGTCGGTCATCTCTGGTTGCTCAGAAATGTAGTAGAAATATAAATAATTCTGAAACTTTTCTGACTTAAATCCACGACTGCCCCACCATACCGCCCTCAATCCACCATAATGGCCCCGTCATAGCAGGAATAATCCTGCTATGATGGGTTGCACAGAAATAGAGACTCGCATACCAAATTCCAATTTCACATCACACCTCTAAATCTTGATGTTCTAAAATTAATCTTTCATACCAAGTTCTATTTCGAGAGTTCTGCTTGACCGAATTTGATTATGTAAAGTCGCACGTGCTCCTTATCGTCTTGACTATCCACTCAAATAATTAAACTCATTGATCAAAACCTAATATATTACTGAATTGCCCTAGACTTCTCGTGATTCACATTTCGTTGGGGTCTAGCCTAGGCTCAAAATTTTTAAGTTACTATTCAGAAGTTTTTTTGACCCAAATTCTTTTCCCATTGGTTTGTTTATAACGATAGGGACAAATCGTTACAAAGATACTCCATTCTGTTTATTTTACTTGTCCAGTAAATTTAAAATATTTTTTTATTTTTATTTGTCTATTAATTGAAAGACAATTTTGTTTTCTTATTTTACCTTTGACATTTACTCATTTTCTAAGTCCATTAAAATTATATATTAATTAATATAAATATTACAATAAAATATACTCTGCATGTATTACTTTTTAGAAAAAGGCAAAATTCATTACGGGTAAAAGTAAATGAGGGAATGTTTATGTATTAGAAGTATTCAGACTATATAAACATTCATATAAAAAAAATAATGCATTGACCATTCTACTCCAATATTGTGGGGCAATGAGGACCATCTTTATCAGTAACTAGATGAACAACACCCCTATTGTGCATGAGTCCAATAATTTAAATGAATCATTTGATATTTTGGAGTTTTTTGTGGCTTTACTATTTATTTTTATCTCAATTTATGTGTATTAGATTTTAATATAATTTTATATATTTTAAATTTATAATTATTGTAATTTATAGTATTTTTAATATAATTTTTAAACAATATATGTCACTTTCCTCGTTTCAATCTATGTGATGTTAGTAAAATTATAAAATTTTTAATTGTTGTGATTTATATAGCTTTTAAATCATTTTCTAATAATATATGTTATTTATGCGATAGTGATTCGAGAGAATTGAAATTTTTATATGTGTTTTAAATATTTAAATTATTAATTATTGTGGTTTATTATATTTTACGTAATTTGGACGTTAATCGACAACTGTCTTTTAAGAAGGAACAATTAATTAGGGATAATATCGTAAATTCATAGCCACATCAATTGAAGAAATAATTAATGAAGATGACATAATAAAATCAAGCAGCTCAAGTAGACATGTCGAAACCGAGCTGCGCACGGGCCCAACAATTTAAATGGATCATTTGATTTTTTTTGAGTTTTTTTGTGCACCTACTATTTATTTTTATTTCAATTTATGTATATTAAATTTTAATATAATTTTTAGATATTTTAAATTGTTAATTATTGTGATTTATAGTATTTTTAATATATTTTTAAAAAAATATAAATTACTTTCCTTGTTTCAATTTATGTGATGCCAATACATTTTGAAAATTTTAATATGTTTTAAATATTTTAAATTATCAATTATTGTGATTTATTGTGACACCCCGCAACTCTATCCTCACATGTACCTACGTTTCGAGACTCATTCTTACCTATGAGAAGTGTATTAAAGTCATAAGAGACTTCTAACACTTAGACGAGTTCAAAACTTCCTAATAAATTGAGTTTCTAGTGATCGATTATGCATGGGTCGACTTTGAACGATCATAACTCTTAGCACACAAAGCATTAGGTGGCTTGTCAATTATCCAATGAAAACTCTTTGAATTAGCTTTCTAACGCAACTGGTTTCACCTCATTTGAAGTTCGGAGTCAAAGGTTATGATCGTTTTACTAGAGACTATCTGTTGTAGAGTTGTTCCACGAACCCCCTTAAGAGTCATGGATCAGAGTATGACGCGTAAACTTAGATTTAGTGAAAAGGTCCAGAAAGTTCGATTTTGAGCCCCAAACTTCACGAACCCATCTACAGGTCGTAAAACCTTCTACGGATCGTGAATAAGTCTCGTGAAAGGTTCCAGTAACCTCAAAAACATGCCCAAAAGTTACGAAAGATCCTTACAAGTCGTAAAGCATCTTATGTGTCATGGGTAGGTCTCGTAGAATGTTCCAGTGACCTTAAGAACGTGGTCAAAAGTTTACAAAAAGTTTCACGAGTCATGAAACGTTCCACGAGCCGTATGACAGGTTTCGTATTAAGTTCCAGAAATCAATATTTTGGTTTGATTGTCCACGAGAGAGGACCACGACCCGTGGCCTGTTCCACGGGCTGTAAACGGAGTTTCGTGGTCCACTTCGACAACTTTTCTTGAAGAGTAATTTTGACTTTTTTTCATTCTTCTTTTTAATAAATCCACGACGTTTAGGGGACTATTAAGGGTCCTTATCAATACCCTAAGGGTATTTTCATCTAATTCTACACTTAAACTTTTGGAGAACTTCAAAAAGAGGAGAAACCTAGGGTTCCAAGCACGTGAGTGAATGTCTTCAGAGAGTTGATTGCTCTTCTAATTTTTTTCAGGTATGTAAGGCTAACTTAAAGCATGTGATTGTTCTCCCATGTTGTCACAATTCGGAAGTGGGGCCTAGATGTGACATGGCGAAGGAGAACTCGAAAATTCTCGATCAAGCCATCATAGCATCATTACACACATCATCGGTTTGGAAACGCAGAAAGTAAACACATAGCACATAATTCTAGGGAGAACGGGGCTTTGGACTCAATCTATGGGGATGTTGCCGGGGATGGGATGAACATGAATCACATAACACATAACAAGTATTTCTAAGGGGTGGGTGAGTAGGGCTCAAGCTATGGAGGCATACCGGGTTAGGGAAATTTCCATATAAGCATATTCCCAACATTTACAAGCCAATACATCATCATAAGCATAATCAACCATCATATTCATAGCCAAGTCCCAATAGTCATAGCATTTCAACAAAGGCATAATACAACGTGCAAGAGTCTTTACATGTCCAACATAGCCTCTACATAAGATAGAGTGGGACCTCGACATAGTTTGGGGCTCACCCTCAATATATAAAGTAAAGAAATAAACAATACAAGGTAGATAGAGAGTAACTATTGCCCTTGAACAAAAGGGCTCACCACAATCAAATAACTCCAAGGATGTCACTCGCCGTCCAACGGAAGATAGAAGTCGTCACCGGTCCCTACATGGTTAGAACATATAGATAAAGAGATGGGTTAGCACAAAATATGTACTAAGTATGCGGACATGCAATGCATATGACAATATAGTATGACCAACAAGATGACAAGGGGATAAGTGATACGAAAAGAATGCACTTAGCCAAAGAGGAGTATATCATAACAATATGCCATGCCATGATGCATGAAATGCAACCTTAGATCATATCATAGCGGGGATGTGACCTCAACGACACCAGAGAAGACCCAAGAGAGCTACTACTTGGATCCGGACTACTTTCTAGGCAGATTCCTAGTTAACCCTTCAACAAGGGGATACATAACAAGTCAATCCCATCTAGGAAGATATCCCATGTTGGCACATGGTTTGACGGAAAGGAGTATGGACCCTTGGAGATAGTCTACCCCAACTCCAAACCCTCGGTACTAAGCCTCATCCCACGGGAATACATATATATATCCATGCAAGATTTTCAAAATGAAGAGTTGACATTCTTTTCAAAACCGTGCATCATTAGACAAACCAAAATATGATTAAATTCATATCCATACTTAGGCTAACAAACCAATAAGAATTTCCATAACCATTTTCATATCAATGCAATAGGAGTAGCTCATCAACATAACTTATCATATCAAGCCTTCATAACATATCAAAGTGGTGCAAACACCCATAATGCTCAAAGAGCCATAAGAAGAGACTATGTGATCACAAGCCTTAACATATCATATCATAACAAGAGGGTCATGCCCTTAACAAGAATTTCATCATAACCATTCTTCAATGCATATGCCATGAATGAGAAATCAAGTGCATGGGTTATGGAGATTCAAACCTTAAAACCATAATTCAATTGGTAATTCAACATAATTCATGATAAAATCCAAATTCAAAACATAATTCAATTTACCCATGCATATTAAACCATTAAAGGGACATGCACATTGATCCTTCAAGAATTTCCATGCATTTCCTAAAATTCAACATCATTTCATCATTAAATCACCTAATTTCTATAGCCCACAACTCAATGCAATAAAATGCATCAAAAATTAAAGAACCCACAATTAAAGAAAGTTTAAATTCATAATTTAAAGAGGAGGATTCTTGTGTTTTCATGGATGAAAGGGGACCCATGAATCAAACTTGCATACCTTGAGTTTAATCAAGATAATTGAATAGAATTGCAAGAGAGATGAATTTTTCCAAATTTCTTCAAGCTTTCATCAATGGAGGTCAAGAGGATTGAGAGAATTTTGGAATGAATTAAAGAGTGTTAGAATGGGTGAAAGGTAATTAGGATTTGATTTAGGGGGTTTAGGAGACCTTAGAAAGCCTAAAAGGGGTATAAGATTTAATTAAATTATGAATTAACCATTAATGAAATGGACTAGATCACTAAACACAGGGTCACACAGAAGGCACACAATGGTTTTCTAGAGGCTCACGGACTGTGAGCCTGTCCGTGAGACCTCACTTCGTCTCGACTTCGGCTTGAACTTTTGGGGGACTTTCTGTATCATTTCACGAGGGGCCTCATGGACCATGTAGCTGCACACTAATCGTGTACTGGTCCGTGGAGCATCACTTGGTGCGAAGTCCAACCCTTAACTTTGGCCAACTTTCTGGATCACTTCATGGGACCTCTCACGGGCCGTGAAGGGTCACACGGACTGTGAGATGGTCCGTGGAACTACACTTGGTCTATGCCTTGGGCCCCAACCCCTAGGAGCATACTGGACCAACCCACGAGCACCCCCACGGACCGTGGACCACCAAACAGTCCGTGGTCCCAACCTTAGACCTTATTCCAGAACCCCTTTCCAGCGTACATCCATTCACAAACAGTCTCACTTCTAGGGCCATAAAATTAACATACGAACTCCGAATTGAGTGAAACCAGTTGCGTTGTGAAGATAAATAAAAAAGATTTGATTTGATATATATAATCTGACATAGTTTATCCCATACCAAAAGATATGGCTTTTCAAAGTCCACTGCCCAACCGGCCTTACAACTTTACCACCAAAAAGATTCCCTTGAATTCGACCACTTAAATACAACCCATGACTACCAAAATACAACCATAACCAGTTCAACACTAACCTTGACCAACCATTATGAAGTTAAAATTTTTTTGGGTCGTTACCCATGTGCCCTTACTAATGATGATAACAAGATTTCAAGAGAACTAAGTTTCCATGCGTAATTTTTTGTGATAATTTGCTTTTAAATGAATTGAATCCTTATGAAGGTTTTTCTTTAGATTTTCCTTATGACTATATAGATATATATATATTTTATATGCTTGATGATCATCATGAACTTGTTTTATTGAATAAATATTTTATACAAGTTATTGTACCAACTCTGCATGCTTCTTAATAAAAGATTGCATGAATGAACATAAGAATTGAGTTTAGAACCTTGATTTGAGAATAATGATGGTGATTGTGATTGGGTATGATGATAGGTTGATAGAACTTGATGGTCCTGTGAGTCTGCATAATTGGTCTGATTTGATAGATTGAATTGATAGAAATTGATGAGTAAAAGAGTCTATTAAGAGACTCAATGGATTGTTGATTGGAATGACCGAGATCCTATGAGCATAGAGTTTTAGGAGGACTATCGAGCACTGAGTAAGTGAGAGTACGTCCAGGTCGAACTCCAGAACTATGCCGCCAAGCATAGGAGAGTATTGAAACCATTGAGTTAGATATTTCCTCATGATTGGGTGTCCTAGAAAGAATAGAGGACATGATCGCAGGATGCATTATGAATTGGATTCATTCTTTACCTGGAAAGTACTGAACGATTATGGAAACATCAACAAGATTATTGTACAATCATTGGCTCATAATGATTGTTGTCAGATAAGAGAAATTTCCAGATAGGTCCCATACTGTTAGTACTCTGATTTAATTGGATCGGATTGATCTAGATTGTAATGATTAGTCATTGTCTATTCTTTACCATTGCTTTAGATAGACTTTGATATTTTGATTGAGCATCTTTGAGTTATTGTTATTCTACCTATATCTATTTCACTCAGCTATTTTACATACCAATATATTTCTTGTACTCACGCCCATTTTGGCCTGTATCTTTTCATGATGCAGAGACAAGTGTTACAGATCATCAACAGGCACTTCATTGAAGATTTTCTCCTTATTTCTGCTAATTGGTGAGTCTTTTTTGAGTTTGGAGGATATCTATTATTTTATCTAGCTTTAGAGTTAGGCTTCATATATGTTTTTTCTTTGATTGGAGGTAGCCATGGACCTGTCATTGGCACCATTGATAAGTTGATAGAGGCTTTATAGACTAGAATCAATTTGTTGATTGGATATTAATTTTGAGCTAGTTCTTTCCATATTGGCCTATTTACTTGATTTAACTCTTCATATATTAAGGTTGTTTACTTTCTATTTTTCTTAAGTCTTCCACTGATGTGTCATTTATTACTTGAATGGATGTGATAAGACCAAGTGGTTCATTTAGGGACTAGAAATAGTCTTTAAGTGTCGGTTACATCTAGGGTATCCTCCCGGGGCGTGACAAACTTGGTATCAAAGTGCAGAGTTCAAGTGTCCTAAAGAGTCTATAAAGTCGTGTCTAGTAGAGTCTAGTTTATGGGTATGTTGTGTACCACACTTTATAAGCAGGAGGCTATGGGACATTAGGAAGGGTTACACTTCTTTCATATTCTGACTCGTGCTATAAAGTTAAACTCTGTGGAATTTCTCTTCTAATCCATGTTACGCGTTTGTAGAATTGCGACCATGCCTCCAAGAAGAGTTATTAGAGGAAGAGGGCGCCTATCCAGACAAAATGTAAACCAACCTGAGCCCCAAAATCATGATGAACCCATAGGCCAAACAATCCCTGAACAACCACCTCAGGCTGGCATCTCAAATGTTGAGCTTCGCCAGGCCATCTAGACTTTGGCCCAGGCTGTGATACCATCGATTTCTAGATAGGGAGCAGGCAAACAAGATGCATAAGACATATCCAGTGTTCGAGAGGTTCTTAAAAAACACCTGCCTTAGTTCACCGGGTCTACGCCTAATGAGGATCCTGAGAACTATATTGATGAGCTACAGAAAGTGTTCCAGGTGATGCATGTAACCGATGTTGATAGGGTTGAGTTAGCTGCCTACCAGCTCAAAGGTGTTGCCAGACTATAGTTTGATCAGTGGAAGAAGGGCAGAAGAGAGGGTGTCCAGTTCAGACTTCGGCCGTATTTAAGGATACTTTTATGGGAATATTTTTCTCGAGGGAGTTGAAAGAGGCCAAGGTGAGAGAGTTCTTGAATCTGAAATAAGGCTATATGACAGTGAAGAAGTATGGCCTTAAGTTTATGTATTTATCTCGCTATGCTCCTGAGATGGTCGTTGATATAAGAAGTAGAATAGGTTTGTAGTTTGATGGGTTGAATAAATGGCCAAAGAAAGATGGAAGATGAGTTATGCTTGTGAGCGACATGGACATAGGCAGGTTGATAATCTATGTTCAACAAGTTAAGGATGAGAGACAAAAAAACAGAGAGGAGATCAAGAATAAGAGGGCTAAAACATCCAGCCATGAGGTTGGGAGGAGAGGAAATGGGAATAACAACAAGTTTTAATCAGGGACAGTGCCTTTATCTGCCAGTGCATCAGCCCCTAGAAATTAGAGTGAGCAAAAGTCTCAGAACTTCAGAGTCCAGGGATCTTAGTCGCAGTCTAGTATGATTCTAGGTTAACAAGGTAAGCCGTCATGTGGAAAGTATGGCAAACTACACTTGGGGATATGCCGTGAGGGAGAAGATCCATGCTACAAGTGTGGCCAAATAGGTCATTTTTAGAGAGATTGTCCAAAGTGGGTTGACAAGGCTCAATCTTCTACACCGACACCACCAATTAGAGGGAATCAAAAGGGTGTTGTTTCTAACACAAGCGGGGCTACAAACTATTTGTTTTCCATGGACACTCACCAAGATTAGGAAGTTGCACTAGATATTGTGACGAGTATGCTTCGAGTCTTCATCTTTGATTGTTTTGCATTACTTGATCTAGGTGTTACATTATCTTTTGTAACTCCTTATATGGCTAGTAGATTTGAGATTTTTCCTGAATGTCTTCTTGATCCCTTTGATGTTTCCACTTATACTGGTGAGTCTATCATAGCAAAAAGGGTTTATAGACATTGCGTAATGTCCATCTATCATAGGGGTGCTCTTGTTGATTTGATTGAGTTAGAGATGGTTGACTTCGATGTGATCCTTGGCATGGACTGATTTCATGCCTGTTATGCCTTTGTTGATTGTAGAACCAGAATTATCAAATTCCAATTTCCGAATGAGCCTATTATAGTGTGGAAAGGTAGTTCTGCAGTGCCTAAGGGTAAATTTATTTCCTACCTTAAGGACAAAAAGCTAATCTCTAAAGGGTGTATCTATCACCTCGTGCGAGTTAAGGTTGATGACGTAGAGTCTCCATCTTTTGAGTCAGTTCCAGTTGTCAATGAGTTTCCTGATGTCTTCCCTAATGATTTGCTTGGAGTTCTCTTGATAGGAAAATTGACTTTGAGATTGATGTTCTCCCTAATACTCAGCCTATCTCTATTCCTCTATATAGAATGGCTCCTGCCAAGTCGAAGGAACTAAAAGATCAGTTGAAAGATCTATTGGATAAGGGATTTATTAGGCCGAGTGTCTCTCCGTGGGGGGCTCATGTCCTATTTGTTCAAAAGAAGGATGGTACCCTCAGGATGTGTATAGACTATCGCCAGTTGAATAAGGTGACCATTAAGAACAAATATCCCCTTTCAAGAATTGATGACTTCTTTGACTAATTTCAAGGTGCCACTATTTTCTCCAAGATAGACCTCCGATCAGGCTATCACCATTTGAAAGTGAGAGAATGTGACATCCTGAAGACGACAATCTGAACTCGATACAATCACTTTGAGTTCATAGTAATGTCCTTTGGGTTGAAAAATGCACCTGCCACTTTCATGGACTTGATGAATAGAGTGTTTAGACAGTATCTTAACATGTTTGTGATCGTGTATATTGATGATATCTTGGTGTATTCTAGATATGAGGAGGAGCATAGAAATCACCTTAGAATTTCTTTGCAAACACTCAAGGATAATGAGTTATATGCAAAGTTTTTTAAATGAAAATTTTGTCTTAAATCTGTGGCATTCTTAGGCCATGTAGTTTTAGGAGATGATATACGAGTGGCCACTCAAAAGATCGAGGCGGTTACGAATTGTCCTAGACCAACCTCTCCCATAGACATAAGGAGCTTTTTGGGTTTGGCTGGCTACTACCGCAAATTTGTTGAGGGATTTTCTTCCATATCCGCCCCATTGACTAGACTGACTCAAAAGAAGGTCAAGTTTCAGTAGTCTGATGAATGTGAGAAAGGTTTCCAAGAGTTGAAAACAAGGTTGACGACTGCCTCAGTGTTGACCTTGCCTGAAGGGACCAACAATTCATGATTTATTGTGATTCTTCAATAGTGGGATTGGGGAGTGTATTGATTCAGAATGGGAAGGTTGTCACTTATGCTTCCAGACAGCTCAAGGTTCATGAGAGAAATTATCCTACTCATGATCTTGAGTTGGCTGCGGTTGTATTTGCACTTAAGATTTGGCGTCGCTACTTATATGGGGTGCATATAGATGTGTTTACTGATCATAAGAGCCTGCAATATGTATTCAGCCAGAAAGAGCCAACCTGCGATAGAGAAGATGGTTGGAGTTGCTCAAAGACTACGACATGAGCATCCTTTACCACCAAGGTAAAGCTAACATTGTTGCTGATGCTCTTAATAGGTTGCCAATGAGAAGTATGACCTATGTTGAGAAAGGAAAGAAAGAGTTGGCAAAAGAAGTGCATAGATTGGCCCGATTGGGAGTCCAACTTGAGAAGTTTAACGAAGGTGGAATTGATGTTCAAAATAGGTCTACATCATCTCTTGTAGTAAAGGTGAAGGAAAAGCAAGATTGAGACCCCATCTTGCTACAATAAAAGGCAGATGCACATAAGCAGAAGGTGATGGTTTTCGCCAAAGGGTGAGATAGAGTATTGAGATATCAAGGCAGACTATGTGTTCCAGATGTTGATGGTGTTCGAGAGAGAATCATGGAAAAGTCCCATAATTCTAAGTATTTCATTCATCTGGGATTAACTAAGATGTACCACGACTTGAGAGAGGTTTATTGGTGGAGTAGAATGAAGAGGGGCATTGTTGAGTTTGTTTCTAAGTGCCCAAATTGCCAGCAAGTTAAAGTTGAGTATCAAAGGTCATGTGGAGTAGCCCAAAATTTTGAGATTCCAGAATAAAAATGGGAGATTATCAATATGGACTTCATTACAGGCTTATCGAGGTCCCGCAAACAGCATGATTCAATTTGGGTGATAGTTGACAGGATGGCTAAATTTGCGCACTTTTTGGCAGTAAAGTCAACTAATACAGTTGAGGATTATGTCCGACTATACATAAGAGAGATTGGTAGACTGCACGAAGTTTCTTTATCTATTATCTCAAATAGAGGAGCCCAATTTCTTGCACAGTTTAGAGATCTTTCAGAAAGGCTTAGGTTCGAAGGTGAATCTTAGCACCACTTTTCACCCTCAAACTGATGGCCAGGTAGAACACATAATTCAGACCCTGGAGGATATGTTGAGAGACTGTGTCATTGACTTCAATGGAAACTGGGATGATCATTTCCCTCTGATTGAGTTTTCCTAAAATAACAACTTTCATTCGAGCATTCAGATGGCTCCATATGAGGCCCTCTATGGGAGGAGATATAGATCACCGATTGGATGGTTCAAGGTAGGTGAAGCAGGATTGATTGGACTAGACTTGGTACACCAAGCTATGGAGAAAGTAAATATCATCCAAGAGAGATTGATGATTGCACAGAGTCGCCAAAAGTTCTACACTGATGTTAGGAGAAGGGACCTAGAGTTTGAAGTAAATGATTGGGTATACTTGAAGGTATCACCCATGAAGGATGTAATGAGATTTGGGAAAAAGGGGAAGTTGAGTCCTCGATACATTGGTACCTACTAAATTATGAAGAGAGTGGGAAATGTAGCTTATGAGTTAAAGTTACCACAAAAGTTAGTAGTCATCCATCCGGTCTTTCGCATTTCTATGCTTAAGAAGTGTTTGAGAGATTCGTCCTTGGTTATATCTGTTGAAAGCATTGGAGTGAAGGATAGTATATGTTATGAAGAGATCCCAGTCCAATTCCTGGATCGTTAAGTTTGCAAGTTGAGAACTAAAGAGGTTGCATTAGTAAAAGTGTTGTGGAGAAGTCAATTTATTGAAGAGGATACATGGGAAGCTGAAGAGGATATGAAGGCTAGATACCCTCACCTCTTCGTGCTTTCTAATGATGATATTGATGGTAATAATTCATTTCTATTCTTTGAGTTATCTTTCCATCATTGAGTTCTTATCTCTGAGTTGATGCCCCTCTCGAGTCCATGAGTGTTTGAGTGTGCATGTCTTTAACTGTATTCGTTCCTAATGATGATGTTAGAAATATTCTTTCAATTTTGAATTCTGATTTGAAGTTGATTGCTGGAATATGAGTATTTGAGTATCCAGGTATTTGAGTTCCTGATAGTGTTCTTGCTTAATAAGCTTTGAGTTACTCATCATTCCAGGACGAATGATCCCAAGGGGGAGATATTGTGACACCCTGCAACTCTATCCTTATATGTACCTATATTTTGAGACTCATTCTTATCTATGAGAAGTGTATTAGGATCATAAAAGACTTTTAACACTTAGACGAGTTCAAAACTTTCCAATAAATTGAGTTTCTAGTGATTGATTATGCAAAAGTCTACTTTGAACGATCATAACTCGTAGCACACAAAGAATTAGGTGTCACATAACCTATCCAATGAAAACTCTTTGAATTATCTTTCCAACGCAACTAGTTTTACCTCATTTGGAGATTGACATGAAAGGTTATGATCATTTTACTGGAGACTGTCTATTGCAAAGTTGTTCCACGAAATCCCTTATGAGTCGTGGATCAGAGTACGACCCGTAAACATAGGTTTCGTAGAAAGGTTCAGAAAGTCAGATTTTGAGCTCCAATTCTACGAACCTATCTGCAGGTCGTAAAACCTTCTACGGGTCATGAATAAGTCTCGTGAAAGATTCCAATAACCTCAAAAGCATGCTCAAAAGTTACGGAAGGTCCCTACGAGTCATAAAGCATCTTACATGTCATGGGTAGGTCTCGTAGAATGTTCTAGTGACATCAAGAACGTGTTTAAAAGTTTACGAAGGGTTCCATGAGTTATGAAACGTTCCATGAGCCGTATGATAGGTTTCATATTAAGTTTCAGAAACTAATATTTTTGTTTGATTGTCCACGAGAGAAAATCACGACCCGTGACCTGTTCCACGGGTTATAAATGGAGTTTCGTGGTCCACTTCGACAATTTTTCTTAAAGGATAATTTTTACTTTTCCCATTCTTTTTTTAATAAAGCCACGACATTTTAGGGACTATTAAGGGTCCTTATCAGTACCCTAAGGGTATTTTCATCTAATTCTACACTTAAATTTTTGGAGAGCTTCAAAGAGAGGAGAAACCTAGGATTCCCAGCACGTGAGTGAAGGTCTTCTAAGAGTTGATTGTTCTTCATATTTTTCAGGTATGTAAGGCTAACTTAAAGCATGGGATTGTTCTCCCATGCGCTCTTACTAATGATGCACTACTAAAAAACTGTGAAAAAGCGACGGACGGAAAAGCGACGGACTGCGTCGCTCAATGAAGCGACAGACTAATCGACGCAGTCCGTCGCTTAATTAATTAACAAATTAAATAAAATAGTTTTTTTTTGAGAAAGCGACGGACAGGGTCTACCTGTCCGTCGCCTTTTTTGGCGATTTTTTCCGCCAATTTTTTTTTATTTAATTTAAATTTTTTTAATTATGTAACGACGGACTGCGTCTTTTGTTCGTCGCTATTTAGAATTCTTAAAAAAAAATATTATTTTTTTGCGACGGACTGGGCGTCTTTGTCCGTCGCATTTTTTTTAAATTTATTTAATTTTATTTTTTTAAATAAAGCGACGGACGTCCGTCACTTTTGGTCAACGGTCAAAGCCGTTTAATGAAAAGCGACGGAGGTAGAGACGCAGTCCATCGCTTTTTTTAAAATATATACCCCATTTTCAGGTAATTCTTTTCCTCCCACTCCCAAAAACTCACATATTTTCTCTCAAAACCCTACCCTGCCGCCCACCTCGGTCAACCTGATTTCCGGCCACCTCCTCCGGCCACCACCACCCGCCGACCGTTTGTCTCCCCTCCAATAATCTAAGGTATTTTTTTAAATTTTTTTTCTCTATTTCAGTGAAATTTTAATTATATTTTAGTTGTTTAGAAATTATTCAATATGTTTGAATATTTTTGTGTTAGTTGTGAATTGAATATTT
>JBCEWC010008398.1:0-20040 GCA_038996855.1 Solanum aculeatissimum | reverse complement strand
ATTTTTAGTAATTTCAAAAAAAGTTGGTATATATTGAGATTATGCATGTAAAGTATGGGATTTCTATAATTTGCCCTTATTAGTATCCCATATTACGAGTTTGCTTAATAACTTAAAAATAATTTCCTTCTAATTTTATACTCCCTTCGTCCATCTTTACTTACCCCCGTTGACTTGGCACAAAAATTGAAAAGTAGTAAATGATAAGGTAATTTACCAAATTACCCCTTGAATATAATAAATACAATATCTTAAAAAATGTAATAGAAAAATGACTATAATTAATGATAAGGGTAAATTAGGAATTTAGTGTAAAAATATTCTTTAATTTCATAAAGTGGACAAATATTGTTGGACATCTCAAAATAGTATAAGGGACAAATAAAAATGGACGGAGGGAGTATTCATCGTCATTTGTTGGTTCTTATCCACAACACTATATGGCTGGATATAGATTTATATTCATCGTTATTTGTTGGTGTTTGGACGCAAAATTTGATGAAAAAAAAGAAGAGAAGAAGTTATGGACCAAAAGTAACATTTATCGAGGTTAAATGCATTTCCAATTTATACATATATAACGTGCATATTGTACTCACATGCATAGTATTTTTGTAATTTTTGAAGTTGTACGAATTATTTCAAAATTTTATTAATATTTTTATTTCGCTGCAAAAAATACCCGATATAATAGAGTAATAATCATGTATATACCATTTTGAACAAATTCTCTCGTTAATTGAATTTTCATGTATATTTGTCGATACATGATTGTTTTCAATGAAGAATGAAAATATTCCTTAAACCATTAACTTGTCAACAATTGTCTATACAGAATTTTAGTTAATAAATTTATCTTTAAAAAAATTAGATTATTCTTTTTTTTCCCTCTCCTTTAAGGTGATAAATTGTTAGAAATGGACTTATTAGGAGAAAATGATTGAATCGAAATTCTAAAGTCTTGTCAATTTATAAAGCAAATTAATATATAGGACCAAATAGGTATATGTTTTGTAAATAAAATGGACCATCAATTAGGCACCACATAAATTGCCTATCGATATGTTATTATTATTATTATTATGGCTGCTAAAAATTCGTCTAGTCCTGATCATCTTCATATACATTTGTAAGGATATAGAAATAGGAAACAAAGTAATTGTTTCATTTTTTTAAAATTATTTTCTTCCGAAATTCGACTATCTATAGTTTAAGAAATTAATATTACAATAATTTATTCCGTAAATTTTTGAACATTTATTTTTTCATAAAATTGGGGTTTGGGGAAGAGAATTACAAAGGTGAGAAATTGAAACATGGTGAAAGTTCAGCTAAACAATCAACCGAACTACTTAGATTCTCTATCAGTGATCACAATGAAAATAGAGGTAACTTGTTTTTATCAATTTTGAACAAACATACTCTTTTGTATTTCTTTCTTGAAGTACTATCGAGATTTTAACTTGATATTCATAATTTCTAAATATTTCAAAACATAGAAACAATTTGAATTTTGCAATGTTGGAGTGTTAGGAGGAAAAGCACCAGGAAAAATGTGAAATTTCTTATATATATATCGTTGAGACACTACGTACTATAATCAAGTTAATGCATGTCTCAATCTCTAAGAATAATACAGGTTTGGTAGGTCAAATTTTGGAGTTATTCCAATTTGATTGACGTACTAGTTTATTTGGTATATATATCTACGACTGACGAATGGCAAAAAGTCCCACATTGTGATGGTTAATGAGATAGATGGACGCTTGAGCAATCCTCCTCCTTTTGAGTTAACTTTTGAAGTGTGAGTTAAGTCCAAGACCTACTTTTACATCTACCATTCTCGAATTTGATTTATTAAAGTCAATGTGAAACCAATCTTGTTGTTTGTTTTATTTGGGCAAATAGTTGGGAGTACTATTACATTTTCTTTTTCCTTCTGCAATATTCCTTTCTGCATAAATGGTATCATTTGCCAAACTATTTATGGGAAGGCTACGAATATTATACCCTTCCGTAAATTAGTTTATTAATATGATCGAAGTATACATAATATTAGTTTATCAATATATATATCCCATTAGATGGTCAAATGGTTCAAAATTATCCCATTATTAACCAAAAGAGCATATCATGCATGTCCTGCTGAGACTGGTCTATATAATTCAATTTATAATTTGACTGAATATATATTTTGGGTTGACCGTGAATACTCATTAGTGGACTAAAAGAAAGAAGAAGAATGCGTACGTGCATATTAAAACGTTTTTTAAAAAAAAAAAAAATAGAGTAAATCATGGTAGAATAAAAGTTACATTTAAAGATAATTTTTTAATGTCCTAACAAATTCAAAATGATTAAGACACTGAGCAAAGTAAAATAGTCCATAAAATTGAAGTTTTAACTTTTTGATTTGACTTTTGTTTTGAAGGACCATTTGGCTGAGGCCTTTCCCAAGTACACTGAACTTGTAGGGGAAATAAATTTTAAGTGTAAAAGGAAGTGGCAAATAATTTATGAGTTGTATCTTATCCCAATGAAATTGACCAATTGAGCTATACCATAATTAGGTTATTTACAGCCATTAGTAGGTCGAAATTTTTATGTCTAATCATTTCATGTTAATTGTAAGATCTAAAAAATTTGAGTTTGTTGGGGAGGGAGTACCCAAAGGGGGGTAAAACTCACTCACACTCATATTTATATCAATTTAATAAATACGTATGGTACACAAAATTATTACTAAATCATACAATTCATTAATACGCATTGTTACTCAATGTGTTTCTCTTTAGTTGTCATAATTTTTTTTTAAGTCAAACGATATGAACTTTGATTAATATATTAATATGTATTTTTTCATCATAATATTGATATGGAAAAAGATATAATTTATATATAGTACTAATCATATAGATTTTTGAATACCTAAAATGTTATTTTAAAATATCAAATCTATGTATTCTAATTTAACTTTAAAAATTAATCAAATTGACTTTCAAAAAGTGTAATATGACAACTAAAAAAAATAGAGAGAGTGTCTTAATTTGTCACTTCGACGTAGTAAAACAATATGATTTGAACATTAAGTATTTATTGTTTTTCCATCAACAATCATTTAATTGTGTTTTTATTTTAAATTCTATGTACCGATAGTATAAAAGGTTTGAATGGTCATAGTCCTTTCAAAATATCAATGGATCGATCAATCTTTAAAATAATAAATCCATGGATAATCTTATAATACTGATCATGTATATACACACAAAGTCCTATGCACATAATTGAAATATTTTATAATAGAACATAGGAGATATCGACTGAAGAATGATGTGTTTTTATTATTTGTATACAACAAAGAACTCATGAACTCGCATAAGGAGTAAAACATTGTGTAACACAGTATTTATATATTTAGGTCAAGTGTATAACTTTGGCTAAGAAAGTTAATTAGTATGAGGTGTTAAAGCTTACACAAAATAAAATTTCTTTTTTCTTTCCCAAAAGAATGCTAGGTTAAAAGAAAAAGTAAAAAAGAAAGCAAAGGCCCAAAAACTTATTTAACTTTCCTTATTGTTCACTTTTCTCATCTTACCCCCACGTCCACAGAAAGGAACAATCTCCTTCCTCCTACCCCACATTAGCCTCACAAAGTGTCATTTTCTCACATATACTTCACACAAAAGAAACAACCATTCAATTCATCTTCATCCTTTGTCATTTCTCCTTCTCCAAAACTCAATTCCTTCTTACTACTACTACCCTTAGCTTGTTTTGATCAACACAAAAAATCCCAAATTTTATCTCTTGAAACATCACTTTTCCCTTAACCTACTTACAAAACACAAGAAACACCAACAAAAAACATAAAGAGGTAGCTAGCTAGGGCAAATTATATATATATTTATGGAGCTATTCCCAGCACAACCGGACTTGTCTTTACAAATCAGTCCTCCAAACAACAAATCATCAGCAACGACATGGAAGACGACGAGTAACAACGATCAAGATGAGATGGACTTATTCTTCTGGAGAAGAGCACTGGAATCAAGCAACTCAAAACCTGATAACAATAATAACTCTCTCTTTGAGCTTTCTTTATCAAATCCTAATAATCATAAACCTTCTCCTCCTCAGGTAATTAACTCTTCCCATTTCCATCCCCTCCAAAACACCAACTTCATCCAACAACAACAACTTAGTTTCTTGAGACCTATAAGAGGAATTCCAGTGTACCATCAAAACCCTCTTCCTGTTTCTCATCATCATAACTACCCAATATTTCCTCACCAAACTTTTGACAATACTACTACTGCAACAACACCTACATTACCTATACATTCTTCTGGTTGTTGTATTAGTAGTTTCAACAACAATACTAACAAAACAATCCCTAATTCCTCACCAACTACTATCCCTTTTCATCAAGCTGGCTTAATGCGATCCAGATTTTTGTCAAGGTTTCCAGCTAAACGTACCATGAGAGCTCCACGGATGCGATGGACTAGTAGTCTTCATGCCAGATTCGTTCATGCTGTCGACCTCTTGGGTGGACATGAAAGTAAACTTCTTTTCTATCTCTTCTTCTTTACCACTTTGGGTTTTCTTTCCCTATTCATCAATCACAGTGATAAATGGCTGAATCTTAATTGATCGTAGCAGTAAGACCACTCTAACACAGTTATATATTCAATTGAACTTATTATTGCTTTTAGCTCGATTCATAAATACATATGCCAAAGAAGTGTTAGGAAATGTATGAGATTTTCTAGCTACTTGAATTTTCTATTTGTTGATGAAGATTCGACTTTACAACTTGTAATTCTCTTCCCCTACTCCTAATTTTATTTTATTTTAAAAAAAAGTATGAGATTTTATCTTTGAAGTAATAAGAACTCAAATATATTAATTTCACTCTTTTGGGGGATTTTATAGGAGCAACACCCAAATCAGTTCTTGAGCTAATGGATGTGAAAGATCTCACTTTGGCACATGTTAAATCCCATTTACAGGTAAAATAGTTGTTCATTGTTTCCACTCATTTTCTTGTGATTTTTAGAATTTTGATACTAGTAGCTAGTAAGCGTTTACTGTGGGTGCAAATATTTTTGGAGTCTTCGCAAAAGTCTATACTTACACTAGAGTTGGTACAAGAAACCAACATTATTAGAAGAAAATGTCTAAAATCTACAGACATTTCAAATTCCAATGTGCCCTCTTTTTTTAAAAATTCAATTTTGTTTTTCTTTTTCATTCTATACTTAAGCTAGCCTAGGCTAGCTAGTAGATCTGATGGTTCTGCAAAGGCTATACTGCAGCTTTTTTATTTATTTATTTTTGCTTTGGAGAATGAACCATTAATGTATGAATGTGTAGGTACGTAGTATCAGTAGGAGTTGTAGTAGAAAAATAGTAGTAATAAAGAAAGAAAAGGAAAAAGCTGAGTTCAATAACAGAGGAGAGAGCCTTTTTTCATAATGATTCATCAATAATACAATATCACGAGACAGACAAAAAACCAAAGAATGTACAGGGGTTAGGGGTGGGTGGGTGGGTTGCAGCTTAGCCAGACAAGTTTAGACACTCTTAATTATTACTCCTGTTACTACTAGTGTTTTTGAATGAGATCATCATACCTAATTTAAATATTTTAAATTATTATTAGTAGCTTTGACTAGTTCTTTGAACTTGTTTATTTGATTGTCTTTTATTCTTTAGATGTTGATGCGGCAAAGAGAGTGACTATTACTCTCTTTTAGGTATGAGGAGACGAATAAAATTGAAAAATCAAGTCTTGACTATTTGTTTTGAACGTGTATCTCACATGGCAAGCGAGTGTATCTCACTCTCTTAGGATGAGATGGTGGGGAACCAAATTTAGAGGTATAATTAAAACTAGTGATAGTTTAGAGGAATAGAAAGAAAATGTGTTAAGATTAGAGTGTCTCTAGGTATTTTGTCAATAAATTATGTTATTTTTATAGCAAAAATAACGAAGTAGACACTAAACTATTTTTGTGTATTTATTCATATTTCTATCTATGCACATGCTTGCTTATGTGTTGAAGTGCTTAAAACAATGATATAATATCATTGAATTGGTGAAAGTTTTTCGTCCTTAATCAGATGTCTCATATAAAAATTCTTCAATTGAAAGATTTTATCTTTCTTAGTGAACATATTAATTATGAATGTAGATTATTTAGTCTCTTAACCTTCATCTACTGGATGGTTAATAAAATGCATGTGCTGCAAGTTAATTTGTGAATGTACATGTGTTTATGTATGAGAATGTGGTGCATGGACATGCACATTAACATACATGTATGGTGAGTAGATGGGGCACAAGCAAAAAGGTAGTCATCATGATTTATTTGGACGTACTTTACTGAAGAATTGTATCTATCAAGCTACCTTGTCTACAGTACTAGGAAAGGCCTATGTCATTCTTTCTTTACATTTTGCCTTTTTTTTTTTTATATATGTATATAGTACTATAATACACAGTACTACTACCACCATGTATTTTTAAGCAGCTGAGCTTGAGCATATACATATATATATATACAAATACAATACATACATTTTGGTCTAACTTGACCCTAGTCTAGTCAAAATCTATTATCGTTAGAGCAAATAACTTGTCTTAGTTTCAAGTTTACGAATATATCTAGATACTTTTTGAATAATTGCTTTTACACTAATAATGTATATAACTTAAACTCCATAAATATATATGTATATTTAATTAATGTTCACGATTTTGTATATTTGCAGATGTATCGGACGGTTAAGACTACTGACAGAGCAGCAGTTCCAGCTTCTTCAGGTTTATATATATATCCATCACCTTACATTATCATTAATTTGTACTACTTTATTATAGAAAATAACTTAAAGCAATTCTTTTTATTTTATTTTCCTTGAAATTAAATAGATAGAAGTTATAGTGATTTTTTTTGTGTGTGTGTAAATTTGTTAATTAGGCCAATCAGAGGTATTCGATAATGGGTCTTCTGGGGAAACTTCAGAGGATTTAATGCCTGACATGGAAAATTCAAGAAAGTCTGGTTTATCTGAACAAAAAGGCAGAAATAATATGCATCTACCAGAGATTGATTATCGTGGTCTTTGGAGCAACTCTTCAAGGTAAGAATTTTTAATCGAAAAATTATATTATATATTGAGGTCAGATTTTAAGTACCATTGGATAAGTATTGTGTAGCTTGACATGTTTATATATATATAGGTATAATTTTATGATTTTGATCCTAATGATGATAAGAAAAGCCTAAAAATGAAAGAGAAAATTGAGAACCCCACGTATGACGTGAGACCTCTTAATTTGTACTCCTCCAAAGGTAACAAATCAGACAAAAGAAGTGTCCACTAGCTAGGCCATGAGATTAGTTTGTTAAATATTATTATTATTATTACTTGGCTGGACATAAAAGGAATTAAAAATAATAAAAGAAACAAGAAAGGGGAATCAAAAATGAAAGTTATGGACTACACAATTGAAAATCTTAAAAGAATTTAAAACTTTATAAGCTGAATATATATCATAGCCAGGAATGACAAGTGATTCTCCTTTAAAGTCTAAGCCAGAGCATCTTAAAAAGTAGTAGCATATGTATGTAGTATAAAAGATGACCAGAAAAAGAGAAAAGGAACAATAACGACAACATATCTCATGCACAGTCACACAAGTTGAATCTGGGGATGGTAGTTTCCGAACAAGAGGAAAGAAATGGTAGTATTGCTATGTTCCATTTGTCGGCAACAATTGATGAAAATGATAACTAAATTAAATAAGATTATGAGAAAAATTCAAAGATTTGGAAAATTTTAGAATATGACTGTATTTGTTTACCACAAATGACAAAATTAGTGTAGGAATTAATGAGCATATCTCTTTCTTTTGGATTTTGTGGGCTCACATAACCATTTCAAAGAGGACCTACTACTCTTAAAAATTAGTGCCAAAGTAAAAAAAAAATAATATCCAGCTAATAATAAAATGGACCCCTATGTAGAAATTTAAATTTTAAACTTAATTTGGTGCCAAAGGTCTATGACTATATTTTGAAACTTCCTTGAAGGTTGGTTTTGATTTTAGTAGTTCATGTGCCTTTCACATCACATGTGTGGTGGAAACTTTAGCAAAAAAGGGGTCATATATCATAATTAAGTGAAGAAAGATAGAAAAGAAAAAGATGGGAAGCTTTAAATAAGACTGTAAAAAAGATTGCTTTCATTTTCCTTAAGACTGCTTTTTCTTTCTTCTGCATGCATGGCTTCCACTGACTGAAAATATTCTATTCAATTGCTATGGTTGTTTTTGTAGCAGGGAAAGTTGGCAGCATGGCAAACATGGTGACTACCCTGGGAACATCCCATCTCTTGAGGTACTAATTTACTAACTTCTATTGGTTACTATTCCCTTCGTCCCAATTTCGAGATTCAGACTTTTAAACTTTGATCGTGAATTAACATATAGTGGAATAAAAGTTATATATCTGAAAACTAGATAAAAAGTACTATTAATAGTGGAACTAGCTAGTTATTTAGCATGTTAAATTTGATATACTACTAATAGTGAAGTTAAATCAGTATAGCTATTTGTACTTATTATTATAACGTAGATAAAAAGCAGAATGACATAAAAAGGATTTCATGAAGCTTTTACAAAAGACAAGGCAGCTCATTTTCAAAAGACATTTGAAAATAAAGTGAGCAACTCTTTCCTAAAAAGATGTCTTTTTATTATTCCCTAATTGCTTAGACTAAGTATTAATCTCTATAAAATTTGCACTAAGAGGCCGAGTTCAATTGATTTTAGCTTCATCCACACACACAAAACAAAAAGGGCTTGTGTATATATATACTTATTAGACGAAATTCAATTCATTCTGAACTTACTGACTCGCTATAATATTTTTCGTCATGTAATTGTTATATTCCAACCTAGTCATTTTCTTATCACATTTCACGTTGTTTGATTTATTTGGGCAGAAAATAGAGAAAAATCAGCATAAAGATATGGAAGCAAAATGTTTAAGCTATGATAGAATATCAGGAGAAGTGAGCTCTTCAAGCATAACAGAGACAAGTCCAAAGAAGCCTAATTTGGAGTTCACTTTGGGAAGGCCTTGAGAGTAAAAAAAATAATTTAAGTTGCATGCAGATAAGTTATTAGAAGCACTCATTTTGAAATCATTATAATTTCTGACAAGGAAAAAAGCTAAGTTAAAGGAAAAAAGGAAGAGAATCAGGTACCCACAAGAAGAGAGAAAAGCAAAAGAGAGCTAAAGAAAGACAAGGAGACAAAAAAGACAGGAAGAGGAGGGGGAAATTAAAATATCTTATTTTATTCCTTTAATTTCCTTTCTAGAGAGAGAAGAATATTAAATCTAATTGATTTTGTGTATTATTAGAGTAGTCATTAGAGGGAGAAAGAAAAAAGAGGCCTTTTTTCCCCTCTCTTTTTGTAACTAGTATCTAGCAAGTCATCTTTTTATCCTTGGTAATTGTATGACCACCACTTTATTATGTTAAAGAAAAGAAATGGCTTAGTATATACTCTCTCCCCCTTTTTTATTTAACTTCACCTCTATATCGAAAATAGATATTTCATTTTATTTCTTAGTAAAAATAACTACATAAAGTAATAATAATCTATGTAGTTAGTCAATTTTCTTAATATATATACAAGGTTCGAGCGAAAGTTCTTACGTTCAGTTGAACCCATCTTTCAATTATTTTTTCTCCAATATTTAAAGTTAATTATAGGCTTGACAAAATAAATATTTATGAAGTTATATATAAATGAAGTTCATGATTTTTTTTTAACTACACTCGTATGTGCATAAACTTCATATAGAGATGAACAAGGTTAGACAAAAATGATTAAACTTTATGCACATATAGCTAAAGTTCAGAAAAACAAAAAAGGATTGAACTTCAAGAATAAATGATCGAAGTTCAAGCAAAAAATGGCTAAACTTCATGCATATATAGTTAATGTTCTGGCAAAAAATTGGCCAAACTTAAGTTATATGTGCCTAAATTTTAGCCATATGAAATTTCAGACGTTGTGTATGAAGTAGAACTAACCTTTGATATCGTAAATTCACAGTAGATATGTAAACAAAATAAAACAAAAAGTAAATACAAATTAAATAATGATGTCAAAATCCAATATTAGTGTTCACTTTTCCCATGTCTATGTATTCGATAGCTATTAGTAAATGACAGGTGAAGATAAACCTTTTACCATTTTATGTAATGTCTCATATCATGTGATGTAGCTATTAAATTAGTGTAAATATATGAGTAAAGTTTTCACAATTTATTCCAAAGTTTTGTCACATGGTTTACGCTATGACAATAAAGAAAAAGAAAGAAAAGATAAGAAGAATTAGTGGTAAAGGAGCTAAAAAAGATGTAGATTTATGAAATGAAAGATAACAAAAAGAAAAGGACAAGATGAAAAGAAGAAAAGGATGTTACCATATTCCCTTTTTATGCTCATTATGTGAATAACTTTTCCTTTATCACTATCTTTGCTACTATAGTCTATATGCTACTTAATTCTTTTACTAGTTCCAATATCCTATCAGAGGCCCCCCACCCAAAAGATAAACATTGACAGTAGCTATGGTAAAGAATAAAATTGTAATTTGCTTTTGGACAACACTTTAATTAACCCTAAATATAAAAGGGGGAATTATGGATTGAAATTATTAATCCAATTTTCCATTAAATTGATTTTTAGAGTTCTAGATCACGAAATGAAGCTAGAGATTTGATCTAAAAAGAAAAGGTCACAAGAGTGAGGATATGTTTGGTGGGAAAGAAACTTCAAATTTTTTATGTTTGGTTAGTCTAAATATTTTAGAAATGAATTCATTTTTTTCAATTTAATAAAAATAATTTGTCTATATAAAATAGAAAAAACACTTTAAACATCACCACCGCACCCCACCACCAAATCCATCAGAACCCCACACGCAATTTACCCTCGCCTTACCACCCATCACGCAACCCCCACACCAATCTTCCGCTAAGACCCACACCATCTCCCGCCCTTAATCCACCACTTGCTCCTCCCATCTACCGCTCCTACCCACCCTCCTATACCCTACATTGAGACTCGAGCTTTTGAACCCAACCTAACTCTTTAAACCTAACCTTGATTTGAAACTCAAACTCGAGACCCAACTCTCAATCTTGAGTCTTGACCCTCAACTTGAGACTTGAAAATCAAGTACTCCACATCCAGACATAGACCCAAAACCCCGAATGCAGAAGCGACCCTAACCAAAAAAAAAAATGACATAAACATACTTAAAATCAACAAGTCGTAATATTATTTTTCTTTCTTTAAATATTTTGACTGGTCAAACTAGCTAGGTGAAGAGAGTAACTTGCACAATTCAAATAGAGTCCATGGAAAAGCTGCATGCATTTCATTAAATTTGGGTAGTTCAACCTTTTGGGTCACTTGCATTGTTTAGGCAAAAAACATAATTTTGTTGAAAAACATTTGACAACCTGCTGTAAAGAATTAGCTATTAACAGATAGACTAGCTATGATTTTTCCTTTAAGATTTTAATCGAGACACAAGATAATTGGAGTCAGTAACTATTGCCAATTATCTTACAAACTTGTATTTATTATAACAAGAAGCTTATTGATAATTCTCTCACAAAGTTATCTTGTTTTCTTCTTCTTTTTAACAAGATGATCACCCTAAGTAATATTCAGCCAATAGAATTAATACAATATGACACTTTATTTACTTCATATGGACTTTTTCTTTTCTTAGCCACATGACAATAAACCATGACTTGACCTTACCCTAATCCAAATTATTGGACAAAATCATGAGGGTTACATTTTATGATCTCGCCAAAACTTCACAAGGTAGAATGCAAATGCATGCAGCTTGTCAAATTGATTAAGCTTATTCAATGAGGTTGTTTGGTGAAAGCCTATACAAAAGACTATTTCATAAATCTTGAGAATGTCAAAAAAAGATTATACGATTTTTTATAAAATTGAGAGGTCAATTATTTCCCAGAGTGAGTGGTACTCTTGTTTGTCCAATTAGCAAACAGGACAAAATGAAAATAGTACAACATCTAACATGACGTATAATTCCTAAGCTGTTTTTACATATTAATAACGTAAGCGAGTCAATAAAAGCCTAAAGATGAGAAAAAACACTACTTCTCCCGTCTCAATTTATACGTGACATATTTTTTTTTAATCCGTTCAAAGAAAAGAATGGCACTTTAACTTCAAAAGTCTCCTTTTTCCTAACTGATTTGTAGACACAAATGGTCAAGAAGTATTTTAAACTACAAATTCAAAACTTTTACTTTATTTCTTAAATTTGATGTTAAGTCAAACGGTGTTACATAATTGTTCTTTCCTAATTTACGTGACATTTTCTGAATTTCGAGATTAAAAACAAATCTTTCTTTTGTTATATAGTATAGTTTTTAAATATCTTGATTTATGAGTTGTTGCACCTTATCTCAAAAAATTTAAAAATTTCATGTGTAAATTAAGATATTCGACTCTTGAAATTCAAATTGTATTACATAAGTTGAGACAACGAAATTTTACTACTCCCTCTGTTAATTTTTACTTGTCGTTGTTTGGCTTTTCGAAGTCAACTTGATTAAACTTCAAAGCTAAATTAAAGTAGCTAAATTTAATATTTAAAATCTAAAATTTAAATTATTGAAAACTATACGAAAAATACTATAGTAAAATATTGGTCAAAGTTTATATAATTTAATCTCGATAAGTAAAATTTTGACAAATAAAAATAAACGAAGGAAGTAGTAAAGAGGAGGTAGGAGAGGCCGTACAGAGGCAGTAAGAAAGATGAATAGAAAGAATGTGAAATAATTTAAGCATCATTACACTATGATTCCATTCATTCTCGATCCCCACAATCTCATGTCCCAAAAATCACACGTATAGTCACTACTTGACCTAAACATTTTTTTTGACGCCTTGTTTTCACCTCTTTCTGCACCACCCCTCCCCTACCTACCTACCTACCCCTTCAAACAGGGAATAGACTAATTCAGACTTCCCTTCTCTTCTCTTCTAACCTTTCACTTTCATTACTAGTACTAACATTTGCTCAACTGATGGGGGAGGGAGAAAGCCTTTTGAGTAGCTCGAGGAACCTTTTTTTTTACATGAATAAAGTTGGTTTGATTTTGGGGACCTTTTAAAAGCCTGATTTCTATGCAACTTTGAAAACAATGCTTCATCCCTCTTCCACTTGCTCTAATTTCAACAGAAAAAAAAATGGATTCTTATATTAGTTAATAAATGGATTATATAGATCTGACAATCCTTCAGTTTGTTATTAGACAATTATAACAAAGTATTCAGAATTTATTTATATTATACATATTATATGTACGTATACCGTAAGCATTAGATGGGTTTGGGTTCAACGATTATATATGATGACCTTTTCCAGTCCATTTTATGAAATCATTTTGATTATAATTATACAACAAATAATGTATTTAGTGTAATTGTAAAAGTAGAATTTGAGAATGATAAAATGTACGAAGAAGACTTTATCCCTATTTTGCGAGGTTATTTTTGACAGACTTGATATGAATATATCATGAAAGTGATTAATTATTGTTTTAAGTACATGAGTACTGTCCTTGTGAACTAAACACCTACTATGTACATAGTTGATAGAGCACAAAACTAGTACTGTAGTAACCTTAGGAAGTCAGATTTTTTTCTTAAAAAATGATTACTGCTAATGAGCAGACAATTAGTTGTTACTAGCTAGCTTGCAATTGCACCACTTTTACAAAGTAGATTTTAGGTAATAATTATGTTATCAATTTTGCTTTTTGAATTGAAGACCAAAAATTATTGTTGGGGTTTTGCATGTCATGTCACATGTTAATTTTTGTCTCCTGCCTTGGAGAAATTTTTAGTGCAAATAATTTGAGTTTGACAATTTCAAATCTTTATTCCTACTAAAAAGATGATTATCTAACACAATTTTTTGACTTTTACAACCCATTTTCAATAATTGCTTCCTAACTTTTAATCTGGACATATATCTTAAAATGCCAGAAAGCATTTCGATTATTGAAATCTCAATTTGTTTGAGAAATAGTTGCATTAATTAAACACTACTGTTAAAGACAATAACATCATCAATAACAATTGCAGCACTTCTTTAATTTGATTTAAATATGTGATAATTAATTTATATACATTGTTTGTACTGTATTGAATCGATCTCTTCTTTTTCTATCCAGAAAATATTTTACTGCTCTTATTAATATAAATAACACAGAGAACTATTAGCTACATATGAACACTATAATGTTAGCATAATAAAAAATTAATTATTAAACCCCCGCTCCTATGCAATAGCTCACAAATCACATATTACTAATAGCTTGACCCAGGCCTATTTTTGTTTATGAAAATAGAGAAGTTATTTTGTTAATATTTAGGATTTATGAGATGTAAATAAAGTTGGAAATGTAGAAAAAGACAAGCAAAAACTAGAAAAGAGAAAGATGAGACTAGAGTAGTTTTATTAGTCCAGTATAGCAAATATTATGTCATGCCTAGAAGAAACGCATAATATAAGGCGAGATTTTCGCAGGTGAATGCCTCCCAAGTCCTCAATACATACAAAGCAAAGCAAAAGGCATCTGGACCAAAACATAAAAATAACAATTTAATGCTAGGGACTTGTCAATGGAGAGACATGTTAAAATACCATGTACTACTCCTCCTGCATCCATAATTACTGTCACAGTTAAAAACAAACGTATTTTCACTATCAATATCATTTATTACAGATATTAATACTCTCTACAACATGTTATTTAACTGATATTTACGGCGTTTATTTTTGGGTGTGCATAATTGGGCGCTTACACTTATATAAAATTGAATAAATAGATGCATTTGTCCTACATGGCATTTTTTTTGTCATATATGACATCCTACTTGTATTATGTGTGTCCACTTGTTCAATTTTATGTAAGTTCAAGTGCCTACTTGTTCACACTCAAAGTTAGAGGGCATAAATATCAGCTGAAGCGAAGTTAAAAGAACATATTTATGTATTATGCATATATTATTTTATATGTATTTTAATTTGGTTGAACATGAAATTTAAGAAAGGTCATATTCAACTAAAAATACATGTAAATTATCCAAATGTTTGGTTTTAAACAGGCATGTCATACTAAGTTTAGAATTAAAGACTTACTTGATTAAATATAGAAAGTGACAACTTTTTCTAAATAGATTAAAATAAAAGATAAGACGCATAAATCGAACCAAATGAAATAATTGATTAGCTGATTCTAATCAAATTGTAGCTATTCAGTGAAAGTGATAAAATCGGGTCCCATATCTAACTTTTTATGTTTTGAAGGATATAATGAAAAAAACTATCTAGTTATACAAACATTTCTATTATAGCGAGAGAGACGAGTGGGAGGAAAGGAAGGAGAGAGATAGAGCCAGTGTATCTCAGATATATGTATGTAGGGGACCAGATACATTTTGAAATACAGAAGACACATAGGAAGAGAGGTCATCGAGAGAGGAAAAAAGGCAAGCTAGATAGGAGAAAGATGAGTGAGAGAGTCAGTGTATCCCAAATACTCCCTCCGTCCATCTTTACTTGACTCCTATACTATTTTAAAATGCCCAACAATACTTGTCCAGTTTATGAAATCAAGAGATAATTTTACACTTAGTTTATAAAATCTTGTCATTAATTATAGTTATTTACCTATTACATTTTTCAATACATTGTATTAATTATATTCAAAGAGTGATTTGGTAAAATTACCCCTATCATTTATTACTTCTTAATCTCTGTGTCAAATCAATAGGGGTCAAGTAAAGTTGGACGGAGGGAGTACATGTGAATCCACTTGGAAATAATGTATCAGAAATGAATTATATCTAATTTTAACTTCATATACATTAGATAACGCGCAAGATACATGTAAGTAGGAATTGAAATCTAGTGTGAATGGTAATTTCAAAAAATCAAAGGTATGATTACCCTAATTAATTAGTAAGATTTGTGTTGTTTGAACATCCAATTATTTTTATTAACTTAGCCTGTTTTGACCCCTTAATTATGCAAATTTTTTAATTAGGCTGATATGCAGCTTAAATTACTCCTTGAGAAATTTTGTCTAAAGATTTCGAAAAAGACATTTTTTTAGTTTGAGATGTTATATATAGTCATAATATAATTTGTTTTTAATAAATTTTAAAAATAAAAAAATAAAAGTTAGTAAGAAATGGACAAATGACCCAGTGTTTTGCCTATTTTAGTCTAATTTGTTTCAACCCAAGTAACATTTTATGTGTATTAATAACACACTCATTTATTAATTCAACTCATTTTGACGTTCCCAAATTTAATTCAACTCGCTCATTTCATACCCATGAGCAATCATATATTTGTTTAAAAACCTTGCCATGATATCACTTGTTTCTTTCTAGTCACAGATTCAAGCTTTGAAAATAATCCTGGCAAAAATACAAAGTAAAGTTGCATACAATAGATTCTTGTGATTAAACCATTTCCTGGATCCTGCGGATAGCGCGAGCTTTACTACACTGAGCTATCTTGCGTATAACGAGAGTTTTAGTGCACTGCACAATCCTTTTTAAATTTCAAAAAGTATTCCTTTTATCTTTTAAATTTTATATTTAGTAAAAAAATAAATTGAACTTAAACATATACCATTGAAAACAGATGCTGCAGCAGGATGAGGGATGCAGTCTGCAACAACTGCTTCAAAGAATGGGATTTTGATTTTACTCCCTCCTCCTAAAAAGTCTTTTTCATCATTGATTAAAGAGAAATTTGGGGACCAATTTTCATTCAATGATTTTGCAATCCATTGCTTTATGATTGACGCCTCTCTGACACTCTTCTGTTCCTCTGACTCTTTTATTTATCTATACACTCTCCTGTCTTCTCTACTATGCATGCAGGCATTGTATTTATTTATAACCAATACACTACCTTGCCTACCTCTACGTGGGCCTCATTATTACACCTTTCAAGTTTCAACTAGTATCAAACTCATCAAAATTATACTCCCTCCATTTTATTTTATGCGACATTTTTTAACTTGATATAATTATTCTTAGATATTTGTGTGATTGAGAATCATTTCACTAAGGAAAAGAGTAAGATAATTCTTTTTAATGGATCCAAAAACAAAAAGTGACACATAAAATGAAACAGTATTATAGTACAAGACGGAGAGTAGTTCACATATTCATGTATGCTTACGTTTTGGGAGGTAATCTTTATTGACTCAAATCTTATTTCATGTGACGAGGTTTCAGATACCAAGTTTAAGGAAAATAATTTTTTTGATTTGTAACATAAAAAAAAGTTATATGTAAGAAAAAAAAATTATATTTGTATATGTAGTTATTATTTTTTGCTATTTTTATTTGTATAAATAAATATTAAAATTTTAATTAATTATTAATAAAATTAATTTTCTATGCTAATTTACGAGATTATTAGTATTTCTCGCTTTCTTTGTCCAAAAAATAAAAACATTTATGAGAAAATCGTTACATTAAATTTTTAAAAAATTAAAAATATCATGATTTTTAAAGAAGTAAAAAGAAACTAATAATAAAAGAGTATAATAGATATATATGTTAAAAATTTGATTATTGTTCAAAATTGAGGCGGGAATTTAATTTTAAAAGCCAAATTTGTTTCACCCTTTAATTAAGCGCATAATATATTACTATATTGTTGTTTGAACAAAAAATTAATTAAAAAGAAATTAGTAATATAGGGTGAATGAAAGAGACCTTACTTGCTCTCAATTACTGCATCGTCTGTGTCACCTTTCCTATAATCACTGCTCTCCTTGTCTGTCCGGCATTCAAGGCGGGCTCTCTCTCTTAATTTATTAATATCCTCATATATTCTTCTCTTTTTATTATATAGCAAAATGGAATTTGTAGGAATAACTTTTTTATTTTTTAAAATAAAACTAATATCTTAAAATATGCGTAAAAATATTTTAAATAAATTATAATAATTAATATTTTAAAATATTGATAAAAAAATTTAATTAATTTTTAAAATTTTAATCGTGTCATATAAATTGAGATAGTAAAAACAGTATGCACATCTATATATGTCATTCTGTTTTTTCACTTTCTTCTCCCTGTTTTTCTCATTGTCGTCTTCTTCCCACACTGTTCCCTAAGCTTCCTCATCCCACAGCCACAAAAGGGGGAGCTCACATAAATAGAAGAAAAAACAAAAAGTGAAACATTAACAGTTTTTTTTTTGTTTAGAAAAAGGTAAATATTTTTTTTAATTTTATGATTTAAAGCAAATATATTTAACACAATATGTATCCACATAATATATAATTCAATAATTGCTTTTTTTAATTTGATTTATATTTTCTTTGGGGACTTAGATTCAAATTTAATGTATCTCACAATCGAGAAAAATTAGGGGGGTCATTTTGATTTTGAGTCTGCGAGGAATAGGTTCAAGAGATAGAGAATTAAGGATACTATTTTTTATTGAAAAGATACTCCTTTCATCCTATTTTAGGTGAAACTCTTTGCTTTTTAATCCATTTGAAAAAGAATATTATCTGACTAGAATTGGAAAGAATTTAACTTTAAAATTCAATAAGAATATCTACATATGATTTTAGATTACAAGTTTCAATAATTTTTTTTTTAAATATTGAGTCAAAGTCAAATATTGCCACGTAAACTGAAATGGAAGGAGTATATATATGTCTTTGTTAATTTAATAAATGGTGAATATTTTCCTTTCTATACATGCTGAATTAAAATAAATCTTATAATTGGTGTTCAACTCCAAAATATTACCGTGGCTTTAATTGGGTTGAGTTTGGGACGGGTTTGAAGGGCTAAAAAAGTGAGACAATTATTTAAAGTTATGTAGAATTTTTGAAATTTAAAAAGGTAAAATTACACTGAGAGACACTAAACTTAAAAAATTACAAAAAAAATAGTTTTTGTTGTATAGACATGTATAGTCGGTGTATATTTGTGTATCATAATGTATATTTTGTGTATAGTCCATGTATAAGTAATATATGTTGTATAGAAGTGTATACTTTCTATAACTTTTGACAAACCATATTGTATAGTCATGTATAGTTTCGGTGTTTTTGGGCTATTTTTTTTTATGTAAATAAAACATGAGTTACTTTTTTTGTAAACATTTTACTTTTTTGTATATATATGTAATTTTCCCATTTAAAAATCAATTCTAGGATTATTTTTAAAATTAACTAGTTTGTTAACGACGAGGGTAAATATACATCAATTATTTGACGAGGAGGATATCTATGCTTCATTTGTTAAGTAATGAGAGTATATATGCATTTCTTTTTTAACAATGAATATATTCACTTTAAATCACAAAATTGAGTAATATATTGGGATAATTCAAATATATACAATAAACTAACTAACTTACAACAAATATAGCCATGTTTTATTTACATTTAAAAAAAGTCAAAAATCATTGAAAACATACACTAACTATATCATACAGATTACTTAAACATGAGTCATACATTATGATAGATTCAAAAGCTGAATATAGCGTGACTATACATGAAATATACATTGACAATGCATACCTATAGAATGAATGATTATTCTTTTGAATAAAAGGAGTGACCCTAGAAGAGGAGGCAATCTTTGACACTTTACTTATCCTTTACTCTCAACTTTGAGAATTTCTGTACTGACGAACTATTTCAATGTGGTGGTCTTGATATTTTGTCCTTCATAAGAGAAATCTTACAAAAATGACCTCTTTTTCACTTTAAGTTGAATTAAAGACATTTTTACCCCTCTACACTTTAACTATCTTTTAAAAAACTCTCTATGCTCAATTGTCTCTCAATTTTTCTATTTTTCTCTTTCTTTATTTTTCTTTTATTTAT